>WSLM01000533.1:0-15195 GCA_019677335.1 Ceratobasidium sp. UAMH 11750 | reverse complement strand
TTCAAGGACACAAACGTCTATGCTAGCAAGGGCGGAATGGCGACCATGGACAAGGCTTTCACCAACGGCGTCGTCCTTGTCATGTCCATCTGGGACGACCATGCGGCCAACATGCTCTGGCTCGACAGCAGCTACCCTCTCGATGCCGACCCAGCTGCTCCTGGTATTACCCGCGGCACATGCGCTACGACCTCGGGAAAGCCCGCCGATGTCGAGACCAACAGCCCCAACGCGTCGGTTACCTATTCCAACATCCGCTTTGGTGATATCGGCTCGACCTACGGCGGTTCTAGCACCAACCCGACTACCTCTACTGGCCCGACCAGGACCACGAGCACTCCTGGGGTATGTTCAAATTGCATATAGCTCCTTGACATTATCCTGATCTTGTATTCCAGTCTACCCCGACCTCTGGTACCGTTCCTCGCTATGGTCAATGCGGCGGCAATGGATGGACCGGTGGCACCGTAAGTCGCCAAGCCTTGATTGCACACCACATCTAACATTTCTGTTTCTCCAGGTCTGTGTTTCCCCTTATACGTGCACGGCTGTCAGTCCTCCCTGGTATTACCAGTGCCTCTAAGCATCGGTGGATGCATAGGCTCTTATCACGGTCTCAACTAGGCTCTGACGTATAAGTATGATGAACTTGTAGACAAGTATCTGAATACATTTCTTTTCCTCTACTGGCGAGCGTTAAGGTATCATTAAACCGTGCACGCCTCTAGCGCATGTCCCGTCTAAAATTGGCCTATATCATTGTAGGCAATCTTGGGGCGTTTGCGCACTCCAAACTATCATGTCAAGGCCGATTTACCAAAACAAATTTGTGCCCATCGATCAGCTTCAAATGCGGCCTAGTTTTTTCACTGTGAGAGCGCCAAACTCAAATATGCTGCGGAGGTCTACCGCCGATCAACCCATAGAATTTAGCTGCATGTATGCGCGAGCTGGACCAAGATTCTTCGCATGCACCGAATCGTAAATAAGCCCAAACAAATCCCGACATTTATCTGAAACTAGGGACCGGCATGGGTAACACGGATATCCAAGCTGCGATCGCTGAACGGGCCGAATACCGGGGCAAAGTGAGCTCTTCCTTAGAGGATTGAACTGCACCTGAGGCGTAACAGACATTCGCAATAGCTACAACCTTGGATTCTTTCAGAACCTTGCATATTTCTACAAGGTAATTCCTTTAGGATAGTAAGTTGCGCCTATGCAATCCATCTCATACGTCCTAACTCTTGTTGCAGGCCCGCTCAGTTTGGGCCCTCCTGCTCCCTCTATGTACTGCCCCTTATACCGATGAGTTCGTATAGGCGAGAAAGAAGAGGTATAGTCCTTTTCACTCAGACATGAATGCACCCAAACGCAAGTTGAATCAATGCGACACCACCGAGTCATAGGGCAACACGTTCTTCGAAACAAGCGGTTCGGAATAACGAGAGAAACAAGAGCGAGAAACAAGAGCGAGGGAGAGAGAAGAGAGAGAGGATCAAGAGGGAGAAACAAGCAAGAGAGAAATAGGAGAGAGAAACAAGAAAAAGAGAAAGATAGAAGGAGAAAAGAGAAAAAGAAAGAAATAAAGAGAAAACTTCTCGCAAAGAGAAGGGGAGGAAAAAATTGGGTAAAGTAAGTTGTCTTGAGAGGCCAACACTGCAGCGTCCCAATGGAAAGGGCACGAACTGGTGGCTCCCGGCAGACAACCCGAGGGACCAAGGCGCCCATCCGCTACTCGACAGAACCTGTAGAATAGCCGACAATCGTTCTACGACGCCCAGTCCCCACAAACACCGCACACCCCAACCAGGCCGCTCGATAAACGTGCGCTCACGGAAGAGGGTGCAGGTGGTCTCCGGGTCGAGGCACGGCGGATACCCGACAGGATCTGCAAAGCAGCGGACAGTCGCCCCACAACGCGTGCAGCCTCTGCAAACTCCGTGCACCCCAACCAGGCTCGATAAACGTGCGCTCGCGGTAGAAGATGCAGGTAGTCTCCAGATTCGAGGCGCCTCGCGCTCTCGGAGCGTCACACGGGAGCTCGACGAGAGATGATCCCTCTCCGGCGACCTAACCCGCTAGTCAGCGAGGAGAAGAACAAGCAGGCAATGTGGAGCTTACAAAAGTCGCCAAGCTACGAAGCCTTGAGCCGCCGGGGCTTTGGGCAATCGCAGCTGGAGGGCGACGGTCGCCCCAGCCCCGTCTTATATACCCTAGCCCTCTGCTAGATAGGAGACGCCCTGTAGCACATTTACACTCAGCTTGTCCGATGGTCGGCGAGCATTCATCCCCCTTTGCGTTGGATCGTGCTTCTTGCTCCAATAGACCCCGCCCCCTGAGTTTATTTTTGGTTATTTCCTGGTAAAGAGCTCCCCTATTGCCGTTGCGCTCGAATTAAGCGAGGTCGAAGATCCGAATGTCATTCAGTCGACCAAAGTCCGCAAGCCGGCGATGCTGGATGTGCGGTGGTCTAGGCCTAGCATCCCGCCCCCAACATTATTCTAATTTAGCTGTGTCGATGAGAAGCCATGGGTTCCGTCTTGGCGTTGGCCGAAATCGAGATTTAAGATTGTTCAGTTGGTCGCGCTGGTGGTCGGGCCGGGGCGCTCCCTCGCGTGGGTGTTGGCGGGTGTGTGTTGTGGGGGCGCGGGGGGGGGGGGGCAAACATTGAGCGCCCACCCACCTCTTGTGAAGTTAGACGTCAAAAAACAGCGGCCTAGAACCATGCGAAGTATTATTGAGTAGAAATCAAAATACATTGTAATACATATTTGCAAACCTGGATCGTTGCTCGAACCAGAAGTTTGTTTGGACTTATTACATTTCAAGGCTAATGCTCGTTTTGAGTCACCTTACTCGCGCCAGTGCTTCGGCATCTACTAAACCTCGTTGCGTCCATCGAGTTGTTGGTTGTTTTGCGCCTTGGAAATCACTGGTACCCACATTTATCAGACACGTCGGGCATGGGTGGCCTGGAATCCTGCAGATAGGTTAGGTTTGGGTGACTAGTGGAGAAAGCGGAACGTCAAGGTCAGGCGCAGGGACTGTGTAGTGGAGGCTAGATACATACACATGTCTGGTATCCTTGAACTATACGCGGATAAGAGCCACAACAGTCAGCCTTGTGACTAGTGCAGCCCACGGTACGGGACTAGAAGCTGGCAGGTATGCGGTAATATATACGTACCGCCATAACATTCGCATACTGCTTGCGTTCCCTATTATATAGATAGACTGGTCAGGGGGGCGATCGCGTCATTTGTGCGAGGTTGAGCGTGCTTACAGGTATACCATGTGAGCCATGTAGAGTGTCTCGCTGAACTGGCCCACCTTGAGGTTCGCGATCGAGTTTGTCCGGCTGAGCGATGTGACACCCAAACCGGACGTCAGTCGGCGAAAGATTTTGGTTGAGCCGGAGATGACCGAAAGCGAGAGAGCGAGAGTCAAAGGGGAAGACAAGATATGCCACGCTATGGACTATACACCAGGTGTCTCAACACGAGGAACAAAAGTCGCGCTGCAGCTGAAAGCTTGATGAGAAGGAGGAGGGTGGAGTAATTATGGACCTTCAAGGAGGTCGCGAACGAAGAAATCTAAACGGGTACCAATAGAATCATTCCTTCATCGCGCCAGTAAAGCTAAACTTGAACCCAAATGTCAGTTATTGTGGCTGGATAATCTACGACGCGGTGTGTGATGGCACCCAGAGACCTAATAGGCTGCGAGAACCAAAGAGAGGCCCCCTCAAACACCAGATTCCACGAATGGGCCTAATAGGATTCATGAACCTAGGGATCAAGTGGTAGATACCCGGGCCAGAGTTTGCCAGAGGTGGGTCTCCAAGGTCGGACAGCGTAGGCGCAATCAACGTCGGAGTCAATCTCCGAGTTGAATCGGGTTGGGAATATCGGTTTTATAAAACAACTGCCGAGGCGAGACACTGCGAGCGGAGGTTGAAAACGACATCAGGTTAAGTGCCAAGTCTCCATGTGTAGTAGTAGACGGTTCATAGAGGTGGCATCTGGGTTCGACGCGCAGAGCTGCGTATCCTGTTTGACCTTCCCAGCAAAGAATTTGGAACTGAACGGGTCGTTCGTACGCGGAGTGTACGGCGTACTCAAACCATGGACGTTCCAGTCACATCGACCGGACCCCGTTTGGTTGTGCCGTACGAAGCACGACAGACAAGTGTATCTGCTCGACTGGCGTGACTATGGAAGCGTGCGAGTAGTAAATATACCACATACCAAGGAAAGACCCCTCCCCCCAAGGTATCGCCATCTTCCGTACTGCTGGACCCTTGTCTTCCTTGGGATTAGTTTTGCATCGTAAATTTGACCTGAGCGTAACATACGCGATTATAGAGGCCGTCAGATGGGGCTTGAACAATGGTTAACAAACGACGGCGAAACTTTTTATGAGGAATTTTTATCTTCCTTCATGAGTCGGGCAAGAGGTCAAGACTCTGGTCGAGGGTAGACAACCATCCCGACGAGGAGCGGGAGATTAATAACACCGGGAGCCTTCGACGACGAGAAGTGAAGCAGCAGAAGCGCCCGATGTAAAGCCGAGCCATGACAACATGCGGTGTTAAAGCCACACATCCGAGACCCGATCAAGGCATAATTACGGCCGAATCAAGGTATCATTAGCTACATTACATGATCAAATTTGGCCACGTGGATGCATCGGCCCATTCCTTTATTGGCCGCACTACCGCCGAACCCAAACACCGACCGCCACTGTGACATACTCGCTCTAATTATTTGGTCTCGTGTGGCCTGGCTATATGCGTGCTGGTTCCGCCGACTATGCACGCACTTGGGCGAGCCAGAATACCAAGAGAATGTCGAGACTATGGGCTGGCGCTAGTATAGCCCTCAGTACTTTGCCCAGTCGCTAGATGCAAAAGTCTGAAATTCAGCCGGTCGTTGCAGTCCCCGATTAGCCAAAGCCCGATTCAAGGTTTGAACCAAATAGAACCCGGCGAGATTTTGATAACATGCCAAGAAGTGTTGGCCTGTCACCAATATTTCAACGGAGCGCCCTCCTTTGATGAAATAGCGACTTCGAGGCATTATTCATCTGGATCGTAACTCACTTCTTGCCCTCACACCGTTAGAACCTTCTCTACCAAAATTTCATTCACTGTGTTGGGAGAGGTAATTGTGTTTGTACAAATCGATACACAGAGGACAAGAGAAATAGGGGTAGCATAAATAGAAAGGGCATAGGGCATAGGAAAGAACGGGGGCATATACAAATCCAAGAAATAAACAAGATAGGCATACATATGGCAGAAAGAAATCAAAAAAGATAAATCAACCAATAAACCCGACCAATTACAATTATACCACAACTTGAAATGGACATCCACTTTACGACCGGTCTCCCTCGTTCAACAGCTGTTCGCGTAGTTCCCGCTGAGTCTGCATAAACTGCGCCAGCTGCTCCTCCTGCTCACGCTTGAACCGCTCCTGCAACTCCTCCTGCGCACGAACAAACTCGCGTTCGCGCCGCTTGAGGATCTCGCTCGCGCTCTCCACAGGGTTAGGCGCCGGCGCGGGTTCTGGCGCATAGTTGTGAGCGTAGACCGTGGATGGCTGTTCGTGCTGGGCGTAGACCGGGGATGGTTGTTGATGCTCTCGTCGAGGAGAGTGATCCGGCTGGGTGTATGCGCGGTGGTCGTAGCCTGGTTCGTTGTACAAAGGCTGTGGGGTCGGGTGAACCGGCGCTGGGAACGAATGCGAGTGCGAGGGCGTGCGCGGCGCGGGATGAGGACTAAACGCGGGCTGATACGGCTGCTGGGCAGGCTGAGAGTATGGCGTCTGCCACAGAGAGCCGGGCGCGCGCTGGCGCTGCTGGGGCGGAGGCGGAGGCTGGAAGCTCGGTGGCGTAACGGATGCGCGAGCTTGAGGATGCGGGAACGACGGGCGGGACTGGCTGGGAGATGTCGACGGCGGCAGAGCATGGTGCGGCTGCGAATGGGGCGAAGGGTACGACATCTGCGTGCGTTGGTGCGACATGGGCGCGCGTTGTTCGGGCGTCGGCGGGAAGGCGGGGGCACCGTACAGACCTGACCCGGAAGCGTAAGCTTGACCGCCGTAACCAGTCTGGGCCTGCGACCCGGTCGAGTGTGGGTGGTGATACTGTCCAGCCATGTGTTGTTGTTGTACTTCGTGTTCACTTGGGAGTTGGGCGATGGCCGCGTTAAGCCATGACATGTCTGAATCTGCATCTGGATTTGGGGTTGGGTTGGCAGGCATGACCGTGCTGGCGACCGAGTATGGCGTCGGGGGGCTATGGCTGCCGGTATCAGCCGGCGCAAAAGAATCGTATCCGTGGGACGTCTGGATGGGAGCGGCAAAGGCTTGCATTGGGGTGTGCGATTCGGCCTGGACGGGCGACACGCTCATCGAGTGAGCAGAGTGGTCGGCTGGAGGCATGAGTGAATTAATCCCGCCGTCGGTGTGGACGTCGACAGCCATGCCGGGGAATGTGTCCTCGGTATTGAAGAGACCAAAGCTCTGGTTGTCGAACATACCGCTCTCGAGAACATAGTTGGCGAGTTGCTGAGAGAAACGTCGAGGAACTTCGCCAACAGCCGCAGAGTCCGTTTGAACCGGCGCGGCAACATGGTCATGAGCGGGGTGAGCAAACTCGTTGTGGTCAGCGTTCGATCCGGGCGGCGTGATATTGACAGTCGGGAGAACCGTAGCAGGCGCGGTCGGAGACGCCCACTGGATCGAGAGCAATTGCGACAGGTCCGCCATCCCGGCCTCCTCGACGGCGTCTTGTGGTGCGGGGAAACCGTCAAACGTGGCCGCATCGCGACGACGGCGCTTGGTCGTAATATCGATTGGTTCATTATCGGAAGCGCCGGGATACGTCGCGTCGAGTTCGGGGGACTTGCGCTTCAGGGGGTTCACCGACGCTTGCGCCTGAGCTTGTGCCGCCTTCATCGCCTTCTTCAATGCCTTGCGTTGCTCCCTGGTAAGCGGGTTGCCGAGCTCGTCCACCTTGGGCACCCGTATCTTCGTCTTTTTCGGCTGGCTGCAAGTATAGGTATGTTTCAGACACATAGACTAGAGCACGCAGACATCGGCACTTACCCATTCTCGTCCAGCTCTACCTCTTTGCCCTTCTTCGACTTCTTCGCTGGGTTATCGTTGCTCTCTTCTTCGTCATCGCGCTTACGCTTGTTCACCGACAACAGTTTCGCGTGAAGCTCTCGCGCGGCTCGAATCCCCTCCACCGCCCCCTGCTCCACTCGCTTCCGCGCCTCCCTGTCTCGTCGTTGTTGCTCTCGCTGCTCCTCTCGTTCCTTTCGGCGCTTCTCTCCGTCAGTCTTGGCAGCTCGCGCCTCGCGCCTCGCCGTCTTCTTCCGCTCTTCGTGAGCTCGTACTTCCTCCTCGGTCCACGGCTTGATCTGCAAGATCTGATCCCAGCCTTCGCCATACACCTCGCGCGATACCATATCGACTACCGCGCGCATCGCCATCGCCTCGTCCACGATTTGTTGATCGACTTTGAACCCGGGAGGAGCGGCACCGCTGGGGAGAGGGTTCGGAGCAGGTCGACCAGCGACCTGTGCCTCGACGCGAGCGACGAGATCGCGCATGGCATCGCGTTTCGAGCCGGCGTGCTTCTTGAAGATGTCCATCCATTTGGAGCGACGACGAATGTTGACAAACCAGAGATTGAGAGACCGAAGAGTGAAATCGGGAGATGACTGTTTGAGGATCTGGTGCTTCTGCACAGTGGTAGGATAGGGGTCGCCGAGGTGCGATAGGAAGAAATCACGACAGGGACCTAGCGAATTGTGGCTCGAAGTCAGCTCGTTGAACATAAAAGCGGGAGGCTCGACTTACCAAACTTCATCGAATCGGTCGGAGGGGCGGTGACAGTCCGACACTTCTTGCCAGAGCTGTCGAGAGACGTCGGCTTGGCTTTGGAAGTGTTGGGGTCGACTTCGACTTGAACTCGGCGTTTTGGGTTGCCCACGGGGGATCGACGGCCACGCTTGGATTTCTTGCCAGACTGCCGGACGCGCCCGCACTTGCCGGCCTTTGACTTGCGGGACCGGGTCGATCGCTTGCGCCGGCGTTGCTGAACCGTCGCAAATATCACTTGGAGCGCATCCTTCTGGCGCACACTAACCTGGATGCTCTCCTGCATCAGGCTTTCGAAGGTAGCACATATTCTGCTAAGAGGCGGAGCAACAGTAGGCAAAACCTGAACAAGACTCGGGGACGCCTGTCTCGCGTTAACTAGTTGCTGAGCGTGCTCTAAAGTACTTTTCAGGTGAGCAGAAAAAGCGAAGAGTGCATCTGCGCCTGCACTAATTGCAGTCAGCAGTCGAGGCTCCAGCGACTGAAGCTCTTGGATTAGCCCAATGTCGTTGAAGCAAGCGTTCATGGCGACTGGTGTCGGGGATGAAGGTGTCGAGGTGTGGTTGGTGACGGAAGTCACGGCACGGGCGAAGTATTGATCAACATGCGGCACAAAGGAATCTCCGGCTTATTGTTACAGTACCCAACACACCCAAATATACATATGGTCCCAACAAGCCCGCCCACCGCCAAAACTTCCTGGCTATATATCTTTTTCTGTGATATTGAGAGCTTGCGCGCAGGATGACCACAGATATCTGTTCTAGTTCTGCCTAGATAGCCAGAAATTGGCCCAAGTGGCCGACTTTATTATCGAACCGACCGATCGAGCACAACCGTCCCCCACAAGCCCAAACAAGGCCCAAGCCATGTCAGTTCTTAGTCCCAATTGTCCGCTTCACCTGGTTTCCAACACCATCACCACTTCCAGGCTGGCTTCCGGTCAAACTCACCGCGTACACTTCCCGCCCTTCAGACCTCGGCTATGACGGACTCGTCGTTTCTTCAAGTTACATCCTCTATCCGGTCCAAGTTACAGCCTTTTCTGGGGCGTGGGGGAGATCCCTCCGTTTCTCAGCGTCCACCGTCGTTCAACGCTCACGCAGTTTCTCCTTTGAAAACATGCTTACCCGAGGTCCCCAACCGACTGGCTCCCCTCGGTTTGCCAGAAGAAGCTGCGCAGGCAATTATGTCTGTGCTCTCCACCGAAACATCCAACTACCACGGTCTTATCGAATCATCGAGGCGCCAACTATTGGAACGCCTTAGCGTATATACTATGTCGTCGAATCCGTCCGAACTTCCGGTACTCGTTGAGGCTGCTTGTAAAGCTTTCCTTGATAGTCTCACCGATTCTGCCCTGGAGAAGGTTCAAAACCACTTCGAGAACGTTACCCTTCAGCGAGACGAGGAGAGTTCTGAAGATGAAGGTTCATCAGTCTCGGCAGCGGGTGAGTATCATTTCCTAGTATCAGCGGACCTACTGACACATCCTGTAGATTCTGAATCTGAGAGCGATGGGGATGGCGAGGATTTTGAGGCTGAGCAGGGTGAAGAAGACGAAAATACACCCATGAAGCCCGGTGAGGAGGTCCCTCCTCTTGATACGGTACGTAACATTCCCGATACTCTGTTAAAACTGATCGATTAATTTTCTAATCTAACGTAGAAATTCCTCCCCATCTTCGAGGCCTTGCACGAACGGGGCAAGGTGCTTACCAAGCCAGAGAAAACCTACCTGGTCAACATGACTGGCATGACTTATCGGCAGATTACTATTTGGGTATGTTGTGTTTGCCATCTGAGGCCATTGCCCTAACGCTGTTGTGTTTAGTTCCAAAATCGGCGTCGCGGCGAGCTTAAAGAGGATGCAAACGCGCGCACCTCGAGTTATGCGGCTTCCGTCCATTCCCTCGACTCTTCTGACGCATCCGAGGACGAACTCGGCCTGGAGCAACGGCTCAACAGCGCTACGGACACCACCTTTGACATTCGCTCCTGGCGTCTCACGTCTGCCCTCGCAACAAAAGATGGGCATGGACCGTCTCTTCCCCCTAGTCCCACCAAGTTTACGTTCGGAGCCCCGGTCGTCTCTGATTTCGATGCCGACAGCACCGACTTGTCGGATGACTCTGATGACGAGGTTGACGCCCCCCCTGGCCTCCGTGTCCCATCCCTGACCGGCTCTGTCATAACACTCGACTCCACGACTGCATCTGTGCAATCATCGCAGGCAGCATCCAAGTCTTCCGTGGAGCCAGCTATCGCTAGTGCGATGTCCCCGAGTACTGGTTCGGTTGCCCTCCCTCGTCCCATCAAAGCACTTCCTTTGTCTCATCGCAGCTCCCCTCCCGCCCCGTTGCAACCCCCGCAGCTACAGGCAACTGCGTTCAATTTCAACTTTACTGATGCGACTCCAACCCCAACTCAGCAACGATTCTCTGCCCCCCCAGTCCCAACGCTCGTTGCACCCCCGTCTTCTGTTACCTCAAACGAGCGTGGGCTGGCTGTCGAGATGAACGTTACACCACCTCCGTCAACCTCGACCTTGCAGTCGGGTTCCACCGCTCCTCTCACAGCTCGGTTTATTACCCCTCCGGCGCCCAGTACCGTTCCCGCCTCTCCTGCTGTTTCTGCAGGATCCCGTCAAAACAGCTCATCGCCCTCGCCGCCATCATCGTCTCCTCGCCCTGCCATCAAACCACTTCCCCGCCGCACGGGATGTGCGCCTCGCCCCCGACCGCCGCCGCGCGCTCCACCAGTTTCTACGTCTGCCTCGACCCCAGCTGCGCGGCCCTCGATCGTACTGCCCCCAGCGAGCAATCCCTCTCTTGCCGCTACCACTCTTGGTGCACTGCTTCGACCTTCTCTCCCGGCGCCTGCTATCCCGGCTGATATGCAAGAGCGACTTTCGGCAATGGCTGGGCGCATGGGGGTTGGTTCCGGCCCCAACTCTGCAGGGAAGAGTGCATCGGCAGGTATACAACCACTCACTAGCTCGACTCCTGGAGCGTTCTTTTCGCGGGGCGCGTCGTTTTCGTTTGGAGCTACGGCATTGCCAAAGGCGGGCCCCCCTTTTGGGGCGTCAGTTCCTGAGCGACAAGCCCCAACGCCGGCCGGTGGTTCTCCCATGTCCTCATAAACTGGATTGTCTGGTTTCATTCCTATGCCCCACCCTTTACCGACAGTTCTGATAGTTAATCACCAGATCTATGCCTATGCACTTCCTCCTATATGCATTCCCTCTCTATTTAATTCGTTCTGGTTTTACCCAGCTTCTTGTTTATGTTTTATTCCGCATTTCTGCCATAGCGCTTGAACTGGGTTTGTAATTTGTTAGCCCACTTCACGCACCTGTACCGCTTGTTGTATTATCTTGCCTATATACTTGGCCGTTTCCAATCATATTGCCTGATTTTATCGGTTAGAACTTTGCGAGTTACATCATTCTACCTCCTAGCCAAACCGTTTGACAGATAAGCTTGTTGTGGGAAGCCGAATCCTGAGCATATCTTGGCCGTCGGAGCACCGTGCCCGGCCAACAGAGTTCGTAAGCGCCTCTCCGTACTTGACCACCACCAACCCCAATTGTAAGTCATGTTTCGTTCACTAACACGCCATCAATACTCATCGCGCACATGCCGCGGGTTCAAGCGGCCCAACTCCAACATCTGGTTCAGACCATGTCCTCGGGGAAATCTCCAGTCACTTGCCACGGTGAGGCCACGTTTGATTCCCTGTACGACTGACGTGTATACTTACCGTTCCTACGAAACTCGCAGTGTTGGACTCTACTTTAGGCAAGCCGGCCGCGAACGTTAATGTGCGACTTGAGGTGATGGACGGATCGAGCTTCACAACTCTCGCCTCAGGGTGCGCCTAACCATCTCCTTCCCGCAATTCCTACTCAAATTGTCGAACCCATATTAGCCAGACCGACTCTGATGGACGCTGCACAACATTATTACCCTCCGAACCTCGGTTGCAAGCCGGTGTCTACAAGATGATCTTCAACACGGGTGAGTATTTCGAGAAGGACAAACGTGATACGTTCTACCCGGTTGTCGAGGCGAGTTTTACGCGATTTCGCCATACAAACTACATCCCCCCCTTACCGCTTGTTTTAACAGATTATATTCCAACTTGCGAAACCCGAGGAGCATTACCATATTCCATTGTTGCTCAGCCCTTGGTCGTACACCACGTACCGTGGAAGTTAGATCAGGATTGTCCCACCCCCTCTTGGCTTCATCGGTTGTCCTTGTACTATCGGGATCTCCCAAACATCAGTCTAATCAACAGATTAAACATATCCTGACGAAGGCCTGGACTGTCCCATCATTATGTCTTGGTCCTTTCACGTCATCTCTCCTGCACTAAGCTATACGCGTGCTACATATCACCAGACTATGACGGCGTTGCCCGGCGATTTGTCCGACTTGTTGGTCCTAGACCGGAACTAGGGGGCGGGATTTGTTTGGCAACCGTGTGAGTCAGCAGGGTCTTTTGCTCGTCTTGTTTACACGTGTTAACGCTCAGATGAACTGGCGCCGAGGCGAGAACCCGCTAAATACAAGTTTTTGCATCAGGCTCCACTAAACACGTGTAGTATTTTTCAATGGAACAAAGAAATGATTACAATAGCTAGATTTTAGAGATATAAACGTACGCTGCATTGTTAATTTGCACTTTCTTCCCCCAATTAACCCTGTTGTCTAGTCGGCATACATCGCCCGCGAACATAGGACTCAGGATAACAGTGGGTCAGGCTGTCCCGAATTTCTGTTCGGCCGAGGCACTTTCGATCATGTGGGACACGACCGCTACCTCCGAATAAACACCCTAGTATGGATGTACGAAGCAAAGGTGTGGTGGCGTCTGGAACTAAAGGTGGGTCTGGACTGCAGTCAAAGTATCAAGTGAGAAATGCGGCTAAACCTGATAGATTTAGTCTAACGGGGTATTATGATGGGGATTGTGGTCTCAAAAGGCAAATGAATGGAACGTAGGAGGCACCGCGCGCGGTAGCTCCATGTGGTGGCAGAACATCTCTTGATCTCCCGCCACGCAGGAGGCTAGCCTGTTATCTTGATCTTCTGTGACTCGATGCCAGCTCTGGGCAGCTCGCCCATTCCTCCGCGCTCGCATCCCATTTACACGGAGTAAAGCGGGATGGATCACTACCGCGGTGATTTACGAGACAACTTCCGAAAGAACGTCGCCCCATCGATTATGGATCCCACGAGGGTTCTTTTCACAATTACTTGCTTCACATCACGCGAGAGGAATAACGGTGCTTGTTCCATAACCTTGTGATGCGTATATGCCTAACACCGTTCTACCGAAGCCATGTGTGGGAACCGGTAGCGAATGCCCCAAACAGGGTAGAATATATCTACTAACCAAAACACTTTGGAGAGAGCGGAGAGGGACGGAGATTGGAGCGGCATCAAGGTCGTACCGAGCGCTCTTGACCCCGGGTCCGGCGACACCGCACTTAATGAAGTACCTCCAGGCAACGGGCATGATCAAGAAGAGGGGAGTCGGAAGGGGGAGGAGCGGGGGTTAGCCAAGGGGCGTTGTGTCTCCAAGGGAAAAGGTGAACGTACATATCAACCAGTACCACATACAGAACGGTGACGCACGTTGTAATATCACAGGCAGAAATGCACACTACTGCCGTCGACTGGCCGACGTGAGGTCAACGGAGAGGGAATACTTGCGGAGCGACGACCAAAGCGTGCAAGGGCCCGTGGGCTCTAAAACGACTCAAAGGGTCGGACTACAGGGGGCGTAGGCTCGTTTGTCGAGCATTGCCACGGGAGGAGGAGGAGGAGGAAAGGGCTGAGGGGTCAATGATGGGGTGGAGTGGGCAGTGTTTCCAATCTCCTTTCCTTGCATGTATGGCTACTGTCTACATGGCCCTGGGTTGACGGACAGCATAAATTGGATATTTAAAAAAAATCAAAACACTTCAATCTGGTAGGGTATATGCGCTTGCTTGAGAGTCGGGCTTAGGGATACATTTCACATCATCGTCCCCAGGGCGAGCACTGAAAGTTGTCCGTAGTTCGCAGCGACAACATTATTAGATATTGGTTCACGCTATTGCGTGTCGAGGTCCACTCCAAGCAACTAAAATAATCAAGTGCTCCGTATAGTATTATGTCGGCGAGCCTAGAACTGGTCTCGATCAAGGATGGCCACGGAGTTAACATCGTCTGAACGACACCGGAGACTTCTGAAACAAATCTCAAACTTGGCAACGGTTGCTCAATCAGCCCGCTCCCACCGAGACCCGATGATCCAAGGCACCCGGCAGTTGAACCGTGTGTCCCTTATTGGAATATCTTGAATGATAGATGATGAAATTGGCTTGATATCCCAGGCCGCAGGCTTCGCACGTGTCAGAGGATCTTCTTGATGGCCCCTAGGGTCAATCCATATATGTCCATCCTATGACGCTGGACGTACGGACCTGGTTACACAGTGCGACTCGACACACTCCCCGCTGATGTTTTGCACCTCCGTTTTACCTGTTCTCCGTATCAGAGTGCCCTCAGAAGCAGGGACTTTAGGCAGGATCTGCTCCGAGTTTCTGCTTGTCGTGGGACCCACGCCACCCAACCCATGAGTGTGAACTGCGTCTGCGACGTGGCTCGACAGCTATTGACACAGCTTGGATCGTCGGATAAAAGGCTGGTCGATCCGGGGCCACGCTCTTGCATAATGAAATCAGCGTGCGTTCAGTGGTGGGACCTGCGTGTACACATGGGATGAATCTCCCCGTTTAGCCTGTCTGGTTTAATTTCGCCTCTGGGCCCCGCTATCTGCAGGGGTATGATCCACTCCTGGCACTCGACCATGACGGCTCAGGCTTCCGCCGGCTTCCAACATCTTCAAAATGTGACAAAATGTGAAAGAGATAGCCACGTGGTTCTGCCTCCTTTGTCAGCTGTCAAGGGGGTGGCAACTATCGTTAGGACAGCCACAGCTACTTTCCTATCCCAGGGCATTCACGCCCGGACAAACGTACCGTGGCCCGAGCCCACAAGCTATGTATTCGCGGCGCTACGGCGTCCCACATCGCCTTCTCATTTGACGCATGTGTTAGGATCGGGACACACAGCTGATCGACGCTGAAACGCAGCATGCTGACACTAGATCTCTCCAAGCCGCTGGCTCGCCCACTTTCCTCTGTTGCGTGTTCAATAGGCAGGGCATTGCCGACAGTCAAAACATGTGGGGCATAACTTATTTTGTGTTTGGACACGCGAGGTGGCGTATAAATCAGCTCGCC
>WSLM01000532.1:0-15201 GCA_019677335.1 Ceratobasidium sp. UAMH 11750 | reverse complement strand
AGGCTGAAGCGCGGCTGAGAACCGGTGCGGAGCTAGGGAAGGGAAATAAGGGAGCTTTATAGCTCCAAATCTTCTTGCCCAGGCATCACGCAGGTGCACTAGGTAAGTTATAGATGAGAGGGTATGCACGAGGTCTCGCGAATATAAGCCCCTTCGGTGTGTTCTCCGCTAACGAGTGAATCTCGGAGCCGGCAAATGACACTTCAATCACGTTCATTGATCGACGAATGCGATTCTCGTGCATCCAGGAACTATCACGACTACCTCGGGAACCCACAATAATCAATCTACTAGTGCCCTTGTACAATTCCCACGCGGTTGCCCTTCCCATGCAACGCCAGACGGCATTCATGTCCAGGCTTGTTCCATATCTACACATTGCGACCACCGTGTTAAACACTGCGCGTGGATGCTGGCGCAGCCGCAGCGGGACACTTTTCCCCTGGCTCGATTCTTGGAGTTTGAGTGTGAAACTGGGAGTTCCTTGAGACGAATATAAATCCTGCCTAGAGGCTGTCTTCATCCCTCGTCGGTTCGCTCCTTACTTGGTTCCCAATGTTCAAGACGCTCTTTACTGCCTTTTCCATTTTTGCGCTCGGCTTGGGTTCGGTTCTCGCTGAGCCATTCTCAAATGAAACTAACTCGGACGACGGTTGGTGCGGGTTTTCTATGTCGTAGGTCATTTCTCCTGCTAGAAACCTTCCGATAATCAAGTGGCCTCCCCTAGTGCCGACATGATTGCCGAAGCCGAGGCTCACTTTCAAGCAAACAAGATGCCGCTCAACACGAGGGCTGAATACGCGGCGACTATTGAGGTCTACTGGCACGTCATCAGGGCTGGAGATAGTATGCCGTTTATTGCTTCAAACTCGTCCGATGCTAACACGTTCATCCCAGGGTTGGATCAGGGCAATATTCCCGACTCTCAGATTAACGCCTCCCTCGCTGTGATCAACACCCATTTCAAGGTTGCCGGGATGACCTTCGTGTTGGTCGGAACAGACCGCACGACGAACCCGTGAGTATGCGATGGACTAGCAGGTATCGCAGTAGCGTAAAGAAACACCAATTCTAGGGACTGGTTTAAGGGTGATTCTGGTGCCGCCAATAGAATGAAGGGAGCACTCCATCAGGGAGGCGCCGCAACTCTTAACATCTATAGCATGATTATCAGTCCAAGTAAATATTTGGGTCTTACTACGATGCCCGAGCGCTCTGCTGGAAAAAAGGACGACGGGGTTATGATCCGCTACACGACTCTAGTCGGTGGCTCCAGCCGTACGAACCACGATGGCAAAGTCCTTACGCACGAGGTTGGCCACTGGCTCGGACTCTATCACACATTCGAAGGTGGCTGCAATGGCGACGGAGACCATGTTGATGACACTGCGCCCGAGGCCTATGGCTCTGGAGGGTGCCGAGCCGGCAAGGATAGTTGCCGTGGCGGTGATCCTGACCCGTGAGTAACTTTCCGAGAGTTGCCTTGGTCGTGCACTGGCTCACTCTGGTGTTTACAGGATCCATAACCACATGGATTACAGTGATTCCTACTGCAGGACCGAGGTACGTCAACGCTTGCGGACGACTGAGACACTCGCTCACCCGCTCGTCTTTAGTTCACTCCTGGCCAGATCATCCGCATGAAGCAGCAGGTTGCCCTTTACCGTGGTATCAAGGGTTAAGCTGGACGTCAGGGGCTGGAGCTTTCTGAGTTTTACTAGCTGTGATTTTTCTTTGGGCAAATGCAATCATTTGGTATGCGTGCTTGTAGTTGTCTTGCGTGAGCTAGTTTGCATAAAGAGTATTAGAGGCTTGTCACTTTACTCCAAGACCACTTGTATCCCTATTTTGTCACATATTTTCATCCGCGTATGTTTCTATTTATAGTGTGCCTCGTCCCTACCGGCCATGCGGGTGGCAATAACTTTACCGCCTGCGACAAGGTCATCCGGCCCCTATATGCGTTCTATATTTTATCAAGTCTAATTCTTACTGGACTGTGGTGCTTGCCCGTTACACATGATATATGCCAATGACAGATATATCACCCCGGTCAACCAGCGGCATCCAACTAGCGCATATAGTCACGTGACCCTGCCGGCCGAACGCTGACGACTGCAGCTGTGCCGCCTCAGCTACGGCCACGGTCCACAATATTCAAATACGACAACGGCGCACATACGAGTACCAAATGCCGAGCCGAGACGCGTCATGTCTGGGCCCAGAGGGCCCCGGGTAATATCTACCTTATAAAAGCGCGGGTTCATCGTCCAGTCGAGACAGACCATCACCACAACCTTCCAACCTCTCAAACTAAACAACACTCTTCAGATCTATACTTCCACAACCATGTCTTATCCTCATGGTCCTTTTCACCCCTACTACGCCGGGGCTCCGACTAACATCTACTACGGTCGCGGTTACCGACGCGGACCTAGCCGTCTCGTCTGGTTCGGACTTGGTGGCCTTGTGACCTACTGGTTCATCAAGTCTAGGGAACACAGGCGCGAGATTGCATATCAGAATGACGATGGCCAAAAGGCCAAGACATGTGCGTGGGGCGGATGGGGCGGATGGGGCAACCACCAGCGCGAGATGAGGGAGATACAACACAAGATGGAGGAGGAACGGCGTAGGATGCGTGGTTTTGGCGCCTCGGCCAGCGAAACGGTGAGTTCACTAATATGGTGTTGTAACGGTATTTTAATTTCGAGTTGCTCTAGATCGTTGACTTGACCGAGGCGAGCCTCGATTCTGTGATGGCTTCGGTTATTGCGCTCAAATCGGTGAGTTTGCCCATCGTTGAATAATGCTCGAGTGAGAGGCTAATTTATATCACTTGTAGAAACTCGCGGATCAGCGAGCTGCGAACGAGGCAGCCCGTGCCGCTCTCGAAAAGGAGACCCCACGCCAAGTTTAGACCTTGCATTATCTATGTACTTGTATTATTCACGCAATTTAATTCGACCTTTATTTATCTCCATTCCAGCGTTTTGATGTGATAAGGTTGTGATAAGATTAGATAAACTCTGGATTTTGGGCGTCGCTTAGATTACTGTAGAGTCACGCGTCGCGGCGCAGATCAACCGGACCTTGTCCGAGCCTGCCGCTCCTCGTGACAATTAGATACATAAACCCCTCGATAACCCAGAGGTGAAGCTTGCCTCTTTCCACCACCGCCATGGCTACACTCGCCCACTTTAAAGTCCCTCAGATCGACAATGAGCCTATGGTAGGTCTCGCCCTCTCACTTCAAGATATCCTTCTTACCCCGATTGTGTAGCGTGCATACGCGCCTGGCTCTTCTGAGCGCGCCGGACTCGAGGCAGCCCTCGCAAAAATGCAAAAAGACCTCCCATTCGAAGTCCCCTGCATCATCAACGGCAAACCCGTAAGTCTTCCCACTCATCTCACTTGATCCATCGGCCGACCCGAATCTAGGTCAAAACTGAACGCATCGCCAAACAACCCATGCCGCACGACCACGCAAATCATCTCTGCGCCTATCACGAGGCCGGCCCCGCCGAGGTCACAGCCGCGATCGAGGGCGCTGTCGCGGCGCGGTCCGAATGGGAGTCGATGCCGTGGCCCGACCGCGCTGCGATCTTTTTGCGCGCGGCCGAGCTGGTGAGCGGAAAGTACCGGTATGAGCTTATGGCGGCGACTATGCTTGGGCAGGGGAAGAATGCGTGGCAGGCGGAGATTGATGCGGCCGCAGAGGTATGTAGGATTGGTGTGGATTGTGAGGGTGGTATTAATGGGTGGTGGTTTACAAGTTGGCGGACTTCTTGAGGTTTGGTGTCAAGTTTGTCGAGGAGCTGTACAGCCAGCAGCCTGCGAAGAACTCGGCGGGTGTGTGGAAGTGAGTTTGATTTATTGATTTATTGATTTTGACTAATTGCGTTCAAGTCGTGTCGAGTACCGTGGCCTTGAGGGATTCGTGCTCGCTGTTTCTCCGTTCAACTTTACTGCGATTGGCGGAAACTTGTCTGCGGGTGAGTTAATTTCATGTTTCTCGTATAGCTACTCATCTGGTTACAGCCCCCGCTCTGGTTGGAAACGTTATCGTTTGGAAACCCTCCCCCGCTGCGACCTACTCGAACTACATCATCCACAAGATCTTCACGGAAGCTGGCGTACCTCCCGGTGTAATCCAATTCGTCCCCGGACCTCCAGCCGACGTCGTTCAACAGGTATCACGATTTCATTTCGTTTTCACACCAGCCTGACTCGAATGAACCAAGGCCATCGCCCACCCAGAGTTTGCGGCTCTACATTTCACGGGTAGCACCCATGTTTTCAAGCAGCTCTGGAAGGACATTGCCTCCAATATGGACAAGTATAGAGGATACCCTCGAATCGTGGGCGAGACGGGTGCGTTATTAGGTTCTATGTTTATCCGGCGACTGATGTTATCACAGGCGGAAAGAATTTCCATTTGGTACATCCTTCGGCCGATATCAACTCCGTCGTCCAACAGTCTATTCGCGCTGCGTTCGAGTACCAGGGTAAGTGTATACGTTCAACTACGATTCAGATTCATTTCATTTTATTGATAGGCCAGAAGTGCTCGGCTCTCTCTCGACTCTATGTGCCAGCCTCGTTGTGGAACGGCGGTCTCAAAGATAAGTTAGTCCAAGATGTTGGGAAGATCTCGGTTGGGGCTCCCACCGACCCTAAGTACTTCATGGGACCAGTTATGTAAGTCCTTTTGGTTTCTTTTGGCATTTAGCTTATTGCTGTCTAGTGGAAAGCCCGCGTTTGACAAGATTACGAGTTATTTCCAAAAGGCAAAAGACGCCGGTGGAGAGATTCTAGTTGGCGGAAGCGGTAAATGCAATCCTTTAATTTGATTCACATGTACTAAAAAATCCTTCCAGCCGATGGATCCAAGGGGTACTTTGTTCAGCCCACTGTGATCTTGACAAAAGATCCCAAGTCTGTGACGATGGTCGACGAGATCTTTGGTCCTGTGCTCACGGTAAGTATTGTGGAAATGAATTGCGTGGCGACACTAGATTTAGTACTAGGTATACGTCTACGAGGACGACAAGTTTGACGAAACCTGCAAATTGATCGACTCGACGACTACATACGCGCTAACCGGCTCAATGTAAGCTTCCAATCTCCAAAGTACATCGCCCACCAACACGTTACTCTAGATTCTCCAACGACCGTGCAGCTCTCATCCGCGCGACTAACATCCTGCGCCACGCCGCTGGCAACGTCTACTACAACGAGAAATGCACTGGCGCGGTCGTCGGCCAACAACCGTTTGGCGGAGCACGTGCGAGCGGGACAAACGACAAGGCAGGAAGCATCAGTATTTTCTACCGGTTCGTGAGTGCACGGAGTATCAAGGAAGGGTTTGCCGAGCTGGGGAACTTTTCGTATCCTTCCAACCTTGTTTAACGAATTTGTTGATGTAAATTAAATAGGAACAAATAGATTTTCTTGAACGGAGGGGATAGAGGGCCGCGAGCGTACTACCTGAGAGCTGCCCGAACGACTCGAGGCGAGGTCGTACGTCATTCCGCTTCCTTTCCCACTCAATCAAAATAGAACCCAATTACTGACGGAGCTGGAGCTGCCTGATAATTGATTCACACAACACCACTGCGTCATCGAAGCTGATTCCGCCAGAACGGTGATTCTATCCGGGCGCCACTCGGGACTTGTTTATCCTGCACATGCTCCCCTGCAGTTCGATCTGTGGGGCGGTCTTCTCTGTTGTTGAGTTGTTAAGTCCGCCGGGATATTCTCCCAGCACTGCTCTTGACGAAATCTGTTCAAGGTTGTCTCGTTTGCTCTCGGTGAATACTCCGGGCAGAACCATCCTACGTTTTACTCTTTCTTATGCGCATACTATTTACTGAAATCGTACCTCACAGCGTTCGGCCATCCGAGCATCTAGCTGTTCGATAATTAACATTTACGACCTTCTCCCCGTGATGATGTCTGGTGCTCCGTTCTCCATGTATTGAATTAGGCGAAATTCACTAGTTTCGTCATGCAATACGCAATCTGCCACCCGCCTCATGGTTCAGCTGCTTCGATGGCCACTGCGCCCGGTTCCGTCTCGGCCCAACTGCGGATGTATGCGCTCGTCGACGCAATGATGTCAACACCAGCGAGGTATAAAAACTATAATCCAGCTCGCCTCTTCTACACCAACTCATTCCTCTCAAACCCGCGACCAATGCATCTCAAGTCTACTCTGCTCACTCTAGCTCTTTCCACTCGCATCGCGCTTGCCGCGCCTCATATCAAGCGTGCCCCAGCTGGGCCGCAAGGCATCGACGTCTCGGGCTACCAGCCCAACATCGACTGGCAGGCCGTCAAAGCCAACGGAGTCGAGTTTGCCTATATCAAGGCCACCGAGGGCACAGGCAAGTCCCTTGCCTATCAAATCAACTAGTACTTAAACTCGACGATAGATTACACGAACCCCGAGTTTGCTAGTCAATACAACGGAGCTTACGGCGTCGGGCTCATTCGCGGAGCTTACCATTTTGCTCAGCCTGCAAGCTCGACCGGCGCTGCTCAAGCAAACTATTTCCTTCAGAATGGTGGAGGCTGGTCAAACGATGGAAAAACCCTACCGGGTGCCTTGGACCTAGAATGTATGCGCCGCCCCTCAACCCTAACGCCGTTTCGTGCTGACCGGTTTCTCTACAGATGCACCTTCGGGAGATAAATGTTATGGTTTGAGCGCCGCTGCAATGACCGACTGGATCACCGACTTTGTCAACACCTACCACACTGCCACTACACGGTAAACATTCAACCAATCGCTAATGTACAACTCTCATACTTTCCGTCACAGTTATCCGGTCATTTACACATCGACAAGCTGGTGGACTCTCTGCACGGGCAACTCGGACGCTTTTGGAGCCAACTCGCCGCTCTGGGTCGCACGCTACGCAGACGCCGTTGGAGAATTACCCGCGGGCTGGGCGTAAGCCGGTCTCCACTAGTTTGACCATTTTTCTGACTCTTACCTTTCGACTAGCACCTGGACTATTTGGCAGTACGCCGATAGCGGCCCGAACCCTGGCGATCAGGACGTTTTCAATGGTGACTCTGCTGGACTCGCCAAGCTCGCTTCGGGGTAAGCTGGAACAATACGAATGGGGTGATGTGGGGAACTTGTGCCTTGCTTCGAGCACAGTTCCAGAACTTTTTGGCACCTCGATCGAAGCGGACATTTGCGTTGTGACTGTACCTGAAATAATTAACAATTTTTTCTGTGATCGAGAGCAAAGACTGAATGTAATCTACTCTTTGGTCGCGGTCGTCAAGGACCGGCTATACATGGGAGCCAGGCCCAAGGACTGTGACGTGCCTTACATACGGGATGGTATCCAACGGGCCGTGCTTGTCTTATTGTAGTTGGTTCGTTATTTCTTTCTGTCTTGCTTCATAACGAACAGCCACGAGATGTATTCAGGCTTATATCCCCTCCCACAACAAAGCCAGCCATGGATAATAATTTACGATCGAGGCTTGAATCATAATGGTACTTTCTCCCTAAACACCCGACCCGATAGTAGTATGAAACCGTCCATTCTTTAACAAGTTCCTGGGCCTCCACTTCTATCAAACCTCTGTTACCACTCTCGATTGCCCGCTGTGCAACCATCTCCTGAGAAACATACTTGGCCGTGACATGCTGCTTATGGGTCTCGCCCATCCACGCAGGCAAAGGGACTTGGAGTTGAAAAAGCTGGGCCGTCTTGATGAGCGCATACATCCCACTATCTAGTGAGTATTCAAAAAGTCCCACTGCTCCCTTGACCTTTTCGAGTAGGGCCTCGCGGGTTATGGTCAGGAGGTTAGAGGCTAACCAAAACCCGCAATGTGCACCTGAACGACCAAAATCTGGGCGATATTACTATTCGGAACTGTTGCAAGTTCGATTCTAGTCGACACTAAGAGTGGCTGTATGGGTATTCAAACCTGAACCAGCTCGTAGTTCGGTTAATTCGAACCTTTGTTTCACAAAACCAGTAAAGGTTCTCCTGTTTCGACTTGGCTAAATGATGATTTCTACGATTTAGATTCGAGACTCTTTAAGCTTTAAGACAGGTGAGAATAGAATACACCACACGGCTACACAGTATTTTACAAATAACTCAAGATGAAGGCACAGCCTCAACGTGGTGGAAGCTAGCAATGAAGCTTGGAGAAGCAGAACGGACGGCTGGGCCAGAGTTATTCGGCACTGGATTCACCTGCGGCGTAGCTTGTCTTGCCAATTGTTCGGTCTCGACACGATGCTCGGCTAGAGTCTGCCAGTAGTGCATCGTCAGTTCTGTATGGTACGCGCTTCCAGGGTATTTGTTAGACTTACAGACTTGAGCGCCGTGACGATCCTTAGGGCAGCATCCAGCGTCGCGTCAGCCACATCCATGGCCTAGCAATCATCATAGTCAATACCGATTCTAATAGCTAAAACGGCAAAAACATACCGCTGCACTGGTCTCTGCATTCATCCGGGCCAACCTTTCGCGAAGCTGGGCACTATCAGCCGTAGAATAAGGGCCAGGAGCAGGAAGCGCAGGCCGTGTCTCGTTCTTGAGAGTACGTCGTTCCCGATGCTTCATCCATAACGCGGTCGCAACTCCTCCCAGGATGAACCAAAGGAGACGTGATCCACCGCGGTCAGGACCGTTGTTGGTGAAAGCAAAGCTGTAGTGATGGTACGGCATCGCAAGAGTGGGCTAGAGGTGGAAAGAGAACAAGTGACAAGGAATGATGGTCAGATCCAACCTATTTAAGCGTGCGATTGTGCGTCGAATGTTCCGGTCAACTCGTGGTCTGCCGCTGACACGCAAGCGCCGCAGCCGGTGACGACAGCCTCGGCCTGCAAAGACCCTCCGAGTTACGTAATCAGATGGCCGAGGCAATTGCGGGCAAGCGTCTTGCCAACAGGCACGCATGTGGAGGTGGGTTGGGATACGAAATAGGACCGATTCGTAGTGTGGCTGAGACTTAGAACTCGAGATGTGATAGAAAACACAGCATTGTCATTAGGTCCTGAGTATTGCACTGTGACTGCGGGACAACCTAATGAAACTGGGAGTAAAACTTCAAAACACAACTCGTATGGGGACTCTTTGAGGTGATACTCACATAGAATACAAAACGGGTAGCGCGCCAGCACACGTCCAACACGTAACTAGTCATACACTGTTTTCAGAAAGTGGTTAATAATAGAACTGTAACCGATGTGCGAAGTACTGACCATGCACAATGCCTACGAGTTGGAATATCAGAAGCCAGGCTTACTATCAACCGCCAGGTACTCACCATAAAACAGCGTCCAGAGCAAGACAAACGAGAAAATGTTCTCCTGGCCGGGATTCAACACTTCCGCCCACCCGCCAGCAACAAATTTATCGACTCGTTTCCCCTTGAGCTTGAGTCCCGCGACCGCACCCGCAGTGACAAAGAGCGACACGGCAAACAACAAGAAACCATAAAAGTTTTGCAATCCCAGAATCCCAGCGACAGCTCCGACAAAGCAAGACGAGACAAATTTTATGTTGGCGAGGACGAGCGCGTTGTGCTGGGCATTTTGAGGAAATATACGCTGAGCTTTGAGTTCGGCGGGGTTGGACATCGTGGCAGCGAGGGAGAACGCGAGGGGTCACGTGCAGATGTCTGACGCTCATGTGGGGAAAATGCAAATTGATTTTCGTGCGAACTGGGCCGACCGACAAGTTTGAATGACTCGCTTGCGATCTCTACGTCGACAGTCTTGAAACTTGGTCATGACAGCCATCAACGTCGGCATTCTAGGCGCGACCGGCACCGTGGGACAGCGTTTCATTTTGCTACTCTCGACCCACCCGTACTTTAAAATACACGCCCTTGGGGCATCGTCGCGCTCGGCAGGGCAAACATACGCGAAGGCTGTGAGATGGAAACAGAGCATTCCGATTCCCACAATTGTGCGGGACCTGGTCGTCGCCGAGTGCAAGCCAGAAGGCGCGTTCAAAGAGTGTGGTGTAGTGTTCTCCGGGCTAGACGCAGACGTGGCAGGAGACATAGGTATGATATCGTATGATCATTTCACCCTGCTTACTCGACTTGTGCCCACAGAGCTGGCATTTAGAACCGCGGAGCTGGCAGTGTTCTCCAATTCGAAGAACCATCGCCGCGATCCTGTCGTTCCCCTCATCGTTCCGCTCGTCAACCCTACCCATCTTTCCATCATACCCCACCAGCGGTCGCTGCAATCTCCGCCGCTTAGCAAGGGGTTTATTGTCACCAACGCAAACTGTTCGACGACCGGGCTTGTTATCCCCCTGGCCGCACTCGAAGCCTCGTTCGGACCACTTGAAACCGTGCAGGTCACGACGCTTCAGGCCATCTCTGGTGCCGGATACCCTGGCGTGCCCTCGCTTGATATCTTGGACAACGTCGTGCCGTACATCGGCGGCGAAGAGGAGAAGATCGAGTGGGAGACGGGGAAAATCCTCGGCGGGCTGAGCGCAGACGCCAAATCGTTTGACCACCACGCGGAACATGCTCTGACCGTGTCAGCGACCTGCTTCCGCGTCCCAGTTCTCGACGGCCACTCGGAATCCGTGTCTGTTCGCTTCCACCGTCGCCCAGCTCCCTCTCCGGACGACGTCATCGCCGCGTTTCGCGCATACGTCAGTGAGCCCCAGACGCTTGGATGCCCGTCTGCGCCTCGGCAGGCGATCTTCGTGCACGACGAACCCGATCGACCGCAGCCTCGGCTCGACCGGGACTTTCAGCGTGGAGCCGGTGTCAACGTCGGCCGGGTCCGAAGGTGCCCAGTGTTGGATATCAAGTTTGTCGTATTGGCAAACAATGTATGCATCGGCGCAGCGACGAGCAGCATCATCAATGCAGAGTACGCAGTAGCCAAGGGCGTGATCGTCGCGTAGAGTGAGTCCAGATCCGGCTTCGTCTGGTTCGTCAGGGGTGGCTGAACCTGAGTTTCGCAGATTTTGTATAATGAAGTATCATGATCAATTGATGGTCATGCAAACACGTCTGGCCCACGCGCAGCGTTTCACAGTTGTATAATATTAGGTGGCGGTCAAGTGACATGTGTCATGATAATAACCTCGGGAGGGGCAGGGATCAAGAAGCCGCAATTGCGTTGGCCAATCTGGCGCATAGGGGCAATCAGGCCGATCGTGTCTCTCAAGCTGGGAAACCCGTTCGTTCTAGAGGCCGCGCTCCTTGCCGACCATTTGTCTAATGAATAGATCGCTGTGTGCGATAGCCAGGGGTACGGCACCGATGACAGCACGCAGCGTGTTGCCCTCGCGGGGACCTTTTTCCAAAAACCGCATCGGCAATGCTCGTTGCGCTCATAGCCGGCAGGATCGCCGCAGCAAGGTTGATTTGCGGCCGCAAAAATTTGAGCAACGACGACGTACGAGACGTGTGAGAGCGTCTTCGCACTATGCACGAACCGGCGCAGCGCAGGGTCAGCGCAATCCCCGGCGCTTGTGGAACCCCACCCGATGATCGTCGTCCTCGTGGATGGCCACGTGGGAATGGTCGCGTGGTGGGACCCAGAAGTCTGGGTGGGCCCCCTCCGAAGCCCCTGTCCCCTGGAACCATCCCCGTCCTACACCGAATCCATCTTGCGCGCCGCTTTTTGAATTTTATGCCGCTATAAATACTGCCTGCGCTCCGTCGCTTGGGCTGTCTTCCCCCGCAGGCATGATGTCGACCGCTCCGACCTTTACGGTATTGTTCGGTGAGTGTATCCCGTAGGTTCAAGCCCTGCCCGCTGAGAGATGTCCACAGATGCCACAGGTGACTTGTTTGATAACGAGTTTACGGATGCCGATGGGCGTGTGATGTAGGTGTTGGCTCACATCCTAGGCGAACATGTCTAACGTTTAGCAGGTACAAACTCGTAACGCTCCAGAACCAGCCACGAGTGACCCAGCTCACCAGGTCTCAAGAGCGTCTGGCTCTACACCCGACGGAACCCTGGCGAGCGACTATGCACTTTGGGAGTGCAGGAGAACTAGGGCATCTCTACCTGGGCGAACGCGAGGTTGCACCCATGGCGAGCTATCTGAGGAGGAAAGCGACCAGCGGGGGACGGTGAGTCATCTCGGCCGTTGATTGTCTGCCCGACGGCTAACCTAGGCAAGGTCTAGATACTTTGTAGCGGTAGACGGGAACGAATACCAATGGCGTCCAGGTTCTCGACGGCTAGAGGTATGCGACTCTCAGCCGCCGTCAATCAGAGCCTGACACCATCCCAGTGTTACGACAAAAACGATCGACTGATCGCTCTCTACGAATGGCTGCTCGACGGCCCGAGCCACGCCCGACTGGAGATAAAAATCGGCGGTTGGCACCTGCTCTCGGAAATAATCGCCACCCTGCTGCTCAACCGCTATGCGATCCGACACGAGTCCTAAGCTTTGGGTTTTCGTTATCATGATCCTGATCTCTAGGGCTGAGACTGATCTGGATTCTAGCTTGCCCTCTTACCGGTGCGTAGCGTAGGGAGGAGCCTAGCCTATAGCCTCGTGCCTTGCGCGCCTGCCGCAGACTGAGCTTGGAGGGGGACATGTTTTGATTTTGAGGTTTCTGTGTTTCTGCGCATGTTGTATTTCTTGGCTGTACATGTAATCTATTCAGTCGTGTCTAGAACCCCGTTGTCGTCCTACCCTACCGTCCCCACATACCCTATAGCTTAAATGTATATGCGCTGTCAACGTACCACACCACTCCCGCCAAACCGAAGAACCACCACCGATCGCTTCCCTCCCACGTGGGTTTCATTATTCTTCAACTCGACATTTTTCTAGCCCCAGTCTAAGAAACGCGGGGAGCGCGCGTGCGATGCCCGAAAACGGGCCCCGGGCCAGATCAAGACGCGCCCTCCGCATCCAAGAGCTCTGATCTCGCTTACATGTTGCGCAGGCCCCAATTCGTCTTCCGTATCATGGAAACTCACCCCAGGATCTGCGCGGATTGGTCTAGTCCGATCATGGGACTCCATAGCGTTGCTCTCGGTGCACAGAAACCTGAGTGTGAACATGGAGTGTTTAAGCTTGCCAGCTGCCCCCGGGCTCCAGACAGTTGGGAGCGCCGTGCTAGACCTTTTTTTGAATATTTTGGGAGGGGCTTCGCGAGCTTCTTCCTTCTTCAGATCCGCCGGGTTGAAACTGCTAGCGTGCTAGGAGAAACGCGAGTCCTTCTGCTCGCATCGTGCGAAAACCGGAATCAGGTAGGCTTTGAGCGAGATTCGAGAAACAGGGGGTTGGAGCTCGGTACTTTTCAGTTGGACTCGCGGTGGATACGCTCATTTGTAGAGTGATCGTGGCGTTTATCTTTCTGAATTATCATTTCAACCGACTCCAACGGCTGTGTCCAACGTACTCGGAACCTGATGCCGAAACACCCATTGATTTCGAGCCCTTCCCGCGGGCATGTCGGTTGAACGAGTTGTACGATTTCGGCGACACGCCGCAATAGAATTACAACTCAGACCCGAGGCGCGGGTCATTTTTACAACTTGAGTGTGTCAAAGCGTGGCTGGTGACTGGACAAGCCCGAGCCCCGATATTGGTACATTCCACGAGTAGCCCGATCCTTTCAGCCACCAGGTGCCGTTTGTCACCTTTTTTCGTGCCAAACGTAGATCCTGGGAGTCGGAGTTTAGGTGACCGCCTTGCGGAAGCGAGGCTGCGCATGGTAACCTGCCGGGTAGTGTCTCGGAACTGGTAGCATTTGTAGAATCCGAGTCATCCTGTCGTGGAGCTATATGCTATGCTTTTCAAACTCGCAAGCAGTTAGAGTCGTCGAAACTCAGATAGTGAACAAACGACCATCGATCCAATCGGACAATTGCGGAAATGGGAGCCTTCGGCTCGAGCCGTCAAGGTAGGGTTCGAGTTTTTGTCATTTATTGCATATAGCCAAGTCTAAGTCAGCCACAATAATCTGACACGAGTTGGATGATGCAATCCGTGATGGAATGCGCTGATTCGTCGCGTGCTGTTGCATAGAGCCGACTGGCGACCAGCAAGACTGTGCCAACGAGGCAAAGAGCCTAAATTCAGCTGGGGTGGTGCAAGTTTGGGGGTGTACCTACCAGTACAGTGATCGACCGGGCGCGCCTCGGATCAACCGAGCGGCGTGCACACCAAGGCCTATCGTGGCGGGTCAGTCAATGACGCCCATGATGGAGATCACTATTTTACCACGTTATCGTCTGGTTCTCCGCGCTGTGGATCCTTTTCACAAAACGTGGGATCATGCTATCTAAAAAGCCAAAGACGCACAGCGCTTTTAAGCTCGTGTCTTGCATGCGTAGTGTAGGATGGCGAGCGTAAGCCTAGTACAGTCTAAAGGCAAGATGCATAATGTCTAGATCAGGGGTACGCTTTTGCGTGGGACGTAGGTAAAGGGTTTGCAAAGTGGGGTATTGCAAAGCCATAGTAACCAGCACCCCGTTTTGTTAGACTTGATCTGGATTACGAAGCCTGGGCAAGGACGCGTGCTCTTGTGGAAAGCGCTTGATAGATCATGGGAGAACCAGTGATTTGGACGTGGCTGTCATATGACGACGGTGCACCAAGTCGTTTGAAACCAGAGCCAAGCCACGAGTGCCAGCCAGATTGGCATGTAGGTTTGAGCCAGGCGTGAGCAGATAGTAGACGAGATATGCCAGTCGGTAGAATGCATTGGGGGCACCCTATAGATAATATTTTCAAGCTCTGCAGTATATTATCAACGTTTCATTCGTAGTGGCGGCCTCGCAAACGGATTTAAGAGTGGTGCCGACGCAAAGCGAGCAGTAGCAGTCGAGGAACAAAGACACGTCGCAGGTGGCTATATTTTGGGAACCGGCATATTTCGGGGGAGCCAGGATTTCTTGAGCAATAAAATCAGTTTGTGAGCGTCCACTAGAGAGTAGAGACATAAAAGGTGCGGTAGACTTGGTTTGAAAGATTGTCTCGGGGAGGATTCAAAACAAGTACAACAGGCGCTTAGCGCAACCGCGGGGTCATAAGCGCTACGATGTGTGTCAGCCGGCGGCTCGGCCTCGGCCACGCAAGTCTCGGCTCGCGGTGGTCACGGCCAATGGGACGCGCGGTAATTGGCGGGCGATCTCGCCGAAACGCGCGTGCCTCTGCTTATACTCCGGGCATGCATACTCTCTCCTGACCTCCACCCCGACTG
>WSLM01000530.1:0-15212 GCA_019677335.1 Ceratobasidium sp. UAMH 11750 | reverse complement strand
GTGGCTCCGCCACGGCGTTATTCACGGCTATTACAAATGAGCCGCTTACGTGATTTAGCGCGCTTGGTTGCAACATTGCTGCAGTTGCTCTGGCCTCTCGTCGCTGCTCGTTATCTTTACCTCCTAATCCTCACATCAAACATCGTTTCGCTCGATACCCTTTACTTCGCCTTTTTTGAGCCTGCAAAGGTGCCTTTTGCATTTCTGAACTATGATCGGAGGTCCAAGGTTAACCGCCTTCCTGCGTAAAATTGGCTCATTCATACAAATTCCCAATACTCAACTGGTTGTCAATCGATACATCGACAGACACCAACTTTAATGTATACGACACTGCATTCCAATGCTGGGAATCCGCTCGCACCACGCTCAGCCGGAGTGCACGTCGATGCGCTTCATCACGTCAATTTAACCTGATTCAGGTTTATGACAACACGATTAGAGCACCAGAGCAACGAATGAAGCACCCCATATCACATGGTGTATCACAGGGCCTCTGGCGCTGCTCCCTCTCCAAGCAGCTGGGGTCTATAGTGAAACAGGGTGTTCATGACTCAATTTCGCTATCTCTTCGTTCACTCCGACTCTCTGTCCTACTCGCGTCACCTCCAGACCCCGCCACGTTCACATGAGTTCTCACCATTGGCCAAGCCCATACTCCAAGCTTCTCGCCGTTGCCAGAAAGCAAAGAAGAGCTTGGCCAGATCAACGTAGGCTCAAGGTGGCTCGCCCGCCTCGAAGACGATGGGGCAACCACCAGCGCTGTCCTGTCCTCGCCCGACAGCCACCGCTGGGTGCACATTGCATGCCATGCTAGCTAGAACCTCGCCAAGCCTTCATCCAGCGCGTTTCATTTTCACGACGGGCCACTTGGCTTGGCAGAGATCGCACGGAAGGAGCTCGAGCATGCTGATCTATCGTTTTTGTCCACGTGTCAGATAGCCGCGGGGGGTGAGCAACTGCCAGAGGAGGCGGTGCACCTAGCAGCAGGTGCTAATCGAAGGGTATTGTAGGGTAATAGACGAAGATGCGTTACTCGTGGCGGGTGAAATTTATGGGTATATGCGCGATGAAACGCTGCATAGCGAGCGGAAAGTGGCCAAGGCACCGTACCATGCTGTTGGATGTGAGGCAGAAGATTGGCACGAAAATATTCAGGCGAGGGCAGCGTAAATTCCCATAGGTCTCTAAGAACCTATTTCATATTTCAGAACTATCTGCCTTGCTAGTGCGACAGCCAGGTTCTTTTGAGCGGGTGGCATTGAAGTAGTAAATTCATGAAATCATCGTTAGCACCCTCCAATTACCACCAATCGCCGTGAACTAAGCCCGGTGAGAAGGTATATGCCCCCGGGTTGCGGCCAAGGAAGGCCGAGCTCTTCTGTGAGACAGCCTCGTGCAAAGCCTGCTCATATTTCCCAAAAGGAGTTAGGCAAGTCCTCGTGGCTTAGGCGTTGCTCCCCACACAGAGAAGAAACATTGATCCCAATCAATCAACCTTTTTGGTGTTGGCCAAAGCAACGGTCATTCGAATCGCAAATTTACACGACAGAAAAGCTATTCTACATCAATATCATACACTTACGAAAAGACAGGCGCAGAGATTGAGCGCGAAATTTCAAACTTGGGAACGACTAAAGGATGACGTCCCACTGCACGAGGCACCAGCTTTTTACTGGCACTCAGGCGGCACCTTGAACCCGTTGATGCTCGGGCGGGTGCCGAATCCAAGTTTCTTGGCATCGACGCCCTGTACTCGGCCATTAGGGTGCGACTAATATCTCATAAACTCCAGCTCACCAGACCACGACTGGCGAATCCAGCCCACAACAAACACTTGTTCTCTCCGCCCGTGAGAGCCTGGTCAGCCTGAAGAATCGCATCACGCGCTTGCATAAACGTCGGGCGACATGGCTGAAGTTTCATCCCATTTACAATGAGCCTGGAGCAAAGGTCAGCGCACAAGACGGCAAATATGAAGCGGTAGAATACTGACTGTAGCATAAGTGTATTTCCTTTTGTCGGCACGAGTTGCTTTGCTCCATTTTCACGAACATGCACGCGGTAAAACTCGGAATCAGACTCGGGGAAGAGTGAATCGGCGAAGCCGTGTTCTTCGATCAACTTGTGGGACACGACCCAGAGGATCTCGGCCCAGACTTCGCCAATTCCGTGCTGAATCCGAATAAGCTACACGCATCATTTGTTGGAGATGAGGGCGCCACTTACCACCTCGCGCCAGTCCGGACGCTGCAAATAATCGTACATTTCCGGATTTATAGTTGAATCCTAAAGCCAAAAATCCCATCAACACGCGCCTCGAGACACCCGAAACGTGAACCCAACTCACCAAAGCATACGGAAAGTGCCGAATCCCGGTTGTGGTATTGGCAGCCCAGGCAGCAATGGGATAGTCAGAGTACGTGCTCGTGCTCCGTACGGTCGTAGCGATGAAATCGCTCCACCCTTCGCCCATCCCGCCAGCCTCGCCGCGATCAAGACATCCAGCGTTGTTCGGCCCGCCAGTGAGTCGGGTGGACAAGCCGTGCGAGAGCTCGTGGATGAGAATGCCTGCGTCGAGCCCGCCGTCGCGGAATGGTGAGGCCGGGTTCCAGATGTACATCCTGCAACGGCCGTTTTGGCCGTCGGGGGGCTAGAACGGAGAGTTTGGTTCAGTCTCTCGATGAGCGGGAGTAGGCAGTTGTAGACTGACCGTCACGAAATTGGCATTATTAAATCCGCTGCTATCTTGCGCGTCGAGAATAACACCATCTCCCTCGCTTCCGCCCTTGCCAAAATTGTACTGCTGGAAATTCCCGCTAGCTTCGTCGAACCCGTAGAGGTGCAACAAGTCGTGGTACGTGTTCGCGAGGTAGAATAGCTGGGTGACCGAGGCGTTGACGTACATACGCGGCTGGTGCGTCTCCCAGCCTTTGTCCCATGGATTGGCGCCATATGGGAAATCGAACACGAGGGATGGGCCGCCGTCTGGTCGGGGGTTGTTTTTCCAGTCGCGGCCGCCGGCCCAGTTGGCTTGGGCAATAACCTAAGGGCGCATATATTGCATGAGGCGAACCATCCAAAATCGAGGGAAAATACTCACGTTGTTCCCAACTGTAGTCGTGAAATTCACAATCGTATCCACCCGGCCACCCCGATGCGTATTGACAGGATCGTTAGGCGCAGGAACCGAATGCCATCCAAGAGGCGAAGCATCCTTGTTATATGGAGACTCTTCGAGTGTTCGATTCCCACTTTCCGGATCGTTGACGCCCCACTTCCATACGCGGTACGTGCCACCAGCTTCAGACGACGATGCAACCGCTTGAACCGGAGCCGGAACACCCTCGCCTGGACCAAATACGCTTTGCCCGAGAATCCTGCCTTGCAGTCCGGTCAACCATCCGTTCTGGGTAACCGCAGGCCCATCCTTGACCCAATCGACGACAGCAATAATCTTGGACGGGTCATGCGCCGAGACGTAGGCTTCGTATTGGTTGTCTTGCATCGTGACCTCGAGGCGCCATGCAAGGTCCAGGTGAGCGCGAGCGTGTCCACGAGCACGAGTTTGGACGTAAACCAGACGAGCTTGAACCGGAGCCAGAACACCAGGGAGGGACGAGATGGACCAACAATCGGTTGTAATTATAGGATCATCGCATGATTTGCGAGAGGCAAAGACCGAGTCCATGTGGATACTCGATGGAAGAATTCCAGGGTACGCAGCGAGAGCGAAAAAGTACGCGGCGGCGATGGGGTCACGATCGTTGATGGCGCTAGTTGGGTACATGGCGGCTGCGGTGTGAACGCGGTTGAGCGAGACGTCGCACGTAAACGGGTCGGTGCCAACGGGGACTTCGGCGCAGTACGTTTCTTGACTCCATCCGACGTGCTTGGAGGAGCTGGTACCCTCGGCAAACTAGAGCAATATTAGCAAAATCATATATTGACCCATGTTGATACCCACCGAATTTCCGTAACTGAGAACCTGACCGTCCAGTATGTTCAAGTTGACATCCCCATCCGCGACCTCGAGCCCGTTTACGACTTGACGAGCATAGACATGGGAGATGCCGGTGTTCTGGTCGGTATACGAATCGTTGCGAATGTAGAACATCGACTCGGCAGCAAGGATATGCTCCTCGATAAAGAGTGCTGCAATTTTGTGTGGGTGAACATCATGGTTGACGTGACCAGAGACGCGAGGTGGGTTGGTAGTAAAGTGGGCGTGAGGAAGAGGTTGTTTGAATGATAGCGACTTGCGAGTCCCCCCATTAGCTTGCGCAACAGGGAGTACGACGAGAGCGAGAGAAGAGAGCGCAAAGGCGCGTCGGAGGACCTCCATGACAAGAGGGAGATCGCTGTCACTCCAAGACGGGTATATTCCAGTCTATATATCTCGGCAGAGCGCCCATAACACGATGCCGCGATGCTTTTTTGCTTATTGCGTCACGAACCGCAGACTGACGCGCATTCCCTGCTACGAACTGTCGGAGAAGCTGGGCCGTCCCGGTTGGAGCGCGGCGTTGCCCAATTTTGTTGTATTGTAGTTGGTTTCGAGCGCCAATCTGCGTCTTTGGTCCGCGAACACGTCAAAAGAGGCGCTTGGCATCGTCGCGTCCTGCTGGCCGAGAGCATTTTAGCCTGCTATGGGATAGAGGCCCTCACCGGGAGAGGATGACCAATAGCCAAGGAGAACAGCTGTCAAAAGATAGAGCAACCCACCAAGTGTTCTCCGAACAGGTGATCAACAGCGCTATGTGAATATCCACTTCGAGAGATGCATCGCCTAAACGAGCGCGCCAAGACATTTGGTCTAGGCCAGCGCTCATACGCCAGGAACGCATCCGATAATATTGTATAGCCATAGATTGGCGATGGCGACAAAGGCACCCATGCTTAGGAACCAGACCTAGGTTAGCAATGTATCCTCTTTAGGCAGTGGTCGTATCGCTGAGACGGGTTTCCATGTTGTCGGTTAGGCATACGGGGGTGTGCTGGGGCTTTTAGGGCACAAACTATTCGCAGGGTGGCTGACGATAATCGCGCAAAGTGAATAGACTTGAGTGAAAAAGCTTTCGTGGAGCGCTCAGACTTGCAAAGCCACCGAAATCGATGCCCTAAAAATTTACGAGGAGAGCGCGCATGCCTGATAGGAAGTAGCGGGATATGCATGGGTTTAGGGAGAGACCATTCAACGCTCGTACTCCAGAATTGTTGTGCCACGAAGGTGGAAGGGAAGGGATGGTCGAAGAGTGGCAAAGTCGTGTTTGGTTGTGCATGGTTCCGAGTCAGGTGATTGGACGGATGGATTGGTGCGGTCCTAGCCCGGGCCGATCGACTTGGCGAAAAGCCAACTCGCGCTCTGCAACTATGCGCGTAATCACTGCACGAAGTGCACCGAGTGTGTTCTATACATAACTTAGAGCATTACCTTCTTCCCTGACCTTCGGTCGTGTCCTTTTTTTGCTCCTTCCTCTCTCATTAACACACCTCTCTCTTCGACACCCTCTCTCTCTAATTTCCTATGGTTGGGGTTGCAACGAGTGCAAACTCAGCGGTCTAATCCGAAAATTCTACCCTTTTACTGCCACGTCAAGCATTCACAAGGGCACAAAACATTCATGCGCCAGTTTTACCAGGTGCAGATCCCATCTTTTGGATACGGCGGTCGGGGCTAGTTTCATTAGACGTGGAATGCGGAGCAAGCGACTGAGCGAGGTCATCAGGCTATATTGACAGGTGCCTGACCGACTCGAGCAATAGGCGGTATCCGGGTATTTGCGGTTAGGAGGTGGTGTATTGTAGGCGTGTGGTTGAATGCGTCATTTTTTGTGGCATGTTTGCCAAGTTGTGTACCATTCGGGCTTGGGAGCAATCTTCCCCCGTGTGAACATTACGGAAGAGTTAGCAGACTAGTGGGGTATTACCAGGTCTTGTTGGATATATTATGGGAACAGCCAGCAGATACCGAGGCTAAGTAAGTTGTGAAAACGCCTGGTAATAAGGATATTTCTCACTGAAACGGTCGGTGGGTAGCAATATCTTACCAGTCCGCCACCAACTTTGTGATACAATTCCTCAAAGACAACGCACGCGTTGCAGGGCGTGTTGACATCTATGAAGTCGTTGCACCAAAACCTGACCAAAATCCAGATCTGATTGCATAGACTCATCAACATCCAGGCAACTACATCGCATCTAAATAGCCTTGCTCTAACATAATACGCCGTCTAATGCCTAGTTGAAGTACCAGGTAACATCATGGAGAGGAACAGCGTCCAGCGGAGCAAGCTATATAACCAGTCAGCCCAGGTTCCTGTGTGCCACGGGGGCAATCATACCTGTTTGAACGCGGAGGGGGAGAGGCCAATGTCCCAGACCGCACCGCTGCCGTAGCGTTCGACGATCTTGACGCGAACGGTCTTGCCTTTGTCTATTCAGCATTTTGTCAGGATTTGTAATGATCACACTGTGTGGAAGAGCTTACACATGACGCGGGCAGTGCGGCCGCAGCTGTGTCGTGGTCAAGATATTGTAAGTGGAATGTCTAGGTGTCGAGCTGGATGTGAGTGGCTTACACTGGGTTGTTGTTGGGGTTTCCACCGGCATATCCAGGATAGTTGTCGAACAATTTAGCGGAGATAGCTACGACGAAATCGGAATCGTTCTATGTTGCAGCCGGATGTTAGGTTGAGGTGCGCGTGGGCCGTCTGCCAAGGACTCACGTTCTGGAACCCGCACGCTCCATATCCAGCGGGATAGTCTACAATAAGCGCAGTGAGCAAGTGAGACCACCTGAAAGAAGCAAAAGATCGCGCATACAGTAGTCCGCCTGTGTAAAAAACCAAAAGTGTCAGTCCCTGCACTTGTAGTCGGGCAAATAAGGCTGCATACATTGCCGGTGTGAGTTCCAGAGGGGTCAATGGAGCGAGCAATCATCTCGGCTGCGTCGGTGGGCAGAGCAGCCACGCCAACGAGCATCGAGCTCATGCCGACGAGCGCGGTGGTGAACACAGAGATCTTGCTGAACAACATGATGAAAAGCGAGTACTAGGAGTGATTGGGAAAGATGAGTAGAGCTGGGTTGGAGTGATGCATACTGTTCATGACTCTGCATACATTTTATACGCGCGGGACGGCTCATGCACCGGTGCAAACGGCGGGTGGTTTGGCAGTACGATGTACACGGGCGTCTTGGTGCTGTGCTAGGTCTGTGTGAAAGTGCGCTAAAGGAGGCGCATAACCCAAGTGCCAGTCGTGGATATCTATTTTCATCGTCCTTGCGCCCGTACACCTGTTGGCGACTGGACTGGGCGACTGGCCATGCTACGCACCGCCCGCACCAGCGCGAACAATCGGCCCCAACTCGGGTCCATTACCGCGACCATCATGAGATGATATCAATTTGAAAAAACAACTGAGTGGACAAGGGAGTAGCAAGGCGACGCGATTGTTAGCTAGTCCTTGGGTCCAGTATACGCAATTTACTGAATGAGCAACGAACGCCAAATTCCACCCATTCTATCCCTCCCTACGCTGGCCTGATTAGACCATTCGGGATTTGGATTTCAACCTGTGTCCTCTACCTACTAATAAGGAAACAACGCCATATTCAGAGTCTAACTCCGGAGGACTTTCCAGGTTTGACTCACTTTAAGCGCTGAACCCGCCCAGCCTGATGCAGGCACGGGCGCAAACTTAGCGGGGATTTTTCCCAGTATGTACCACTCGATGAGCGTCTCTTTGGGCAAAGCAAGCTTGCTTCGAAGTCTTTGTGGGTTTGCTTTTCTTCCATGGCGTCGGAGTCTCACGGACATACGAGGGCAAGAAACAGATCGGCGCTTGAGCAGCGCTTTCCCTCGTATCACGTGCGCCCATGCGTCGTCTCGCCTTTGACCACCGGCTCGTAGAGTCGCACCCTCGCATGCGCGCCCGCGCACTTTCCGATTCTACCTCCCCATACCTCTCGCATCCGCCAGATCCCTCAGTAGTGCTAGTCTTCCCGTCCATCCCAGCGCAGCTCCTGCGACGATATCAAAGTATTCTTCTCCCAATGGCGGCACGGACAGTCCCTCCTCGAATTGCACCCTCTTCATCGCTTGATCAAGTACGGTAGCAGTAGACGGGTTATGCGCACCGCCGCTCTCTGATCAACTCAAACCCATGACATCACTTTCCCCGTATCGTGTTATAAACTCGGTTGACCAGGCACCAGACGTCTATTACCCTTGCTTCCCCTGCCTCTACCACCTTGACACTATACCACTCCGACTGCTACGGTAGAAACTAGGCAGAGAAAGACCAACGGAGATCACCTCCCAACCGCGAGGTCAAGGCCGTACGCGATGTGCGCCCGCCTCTGCACAACGTCAACCTCTCCACCATCAGTGCGTCGTTCACTTCACCTAGTACATAGTCTATTGACATGACGTAGTCTACGCCCTCGTCGGCCTCGGCCTCCTCTGGGCTGCGCTTTCTGCGTACCGAGTAGCGCAACTCAAAGCAGACGCTGGAGGATGGTATAACCTCGCTCTCGGCAAACGCCCAGACACTGGTGCGCCAATAAAAGGAAATATAGGAGGTGTGTAGTTCTTCCCCCGTCTCATTATATCGCATCGAATGTTATTCGGCCCATGAATATTAATTTTGTTACTCTAGGTCATGGCACACACGATACGAGCGTAAAAGGCATCGAGGACTGGAATACGAGGTGAGACTCGTACGTTGATCACCAAGAATTGCCCGAACATCTCAAATCCCTAGCACTCGCCGGCGAATTGGGTATTCACCCGTTCGAGTTCGCCTCAGCCATTCGTCCAATACTGCCTTCGGCCTCTGCGACGAGCATATCAGCTGCGGCCAGCGCGACGCCCATGGTCTGTCCCTCTCTCTCCCCTTCGTATATTTTGTACTCATTGGTGCGTAGGTGGATGCGGTGATTGGCGTTCTGGCGGGTGAAGATAGATCGGAAGCAGGTAGTCCGAGAACGTTGTGTCCTAGGTGGCCAATCTGGGTGGTCTGGGCGGGACCTTTGGACTGGATGACCCTGCTCCAGACCTAGATGGCTAGTCAAGCGGAGAAATATTTAATAAACAAGAATGCACGCATTTTCTTGTATCGGATGATACTGTTTTCAGATACCACAGCTGCGGGCTAAACATAAACGTTTTCGCGCGTTTTGGGAGTCGCGAGTCTTCGTGATTGCTTCGGTGGTGCCAGATTCACCAATTCAAACGCCGGAAGGTCGAATATCCGGCCATATTGTGCGCATGTCGATGTGTGAAAAGATTGGCGGGTAATTACTTCGGGCATTAGACTGTCGGCTCATTCAGTGTCAGGCCCTCGGTAGAGTTTGAGGGATATCTATTATCTAGCTTGCTCCCCGGTATTCAAACTAACACAAGCGTGGTGCGAGTGTGACAACATGGTAACGAGTCAAGCCGCTAACAACGTGATCAAACCTTATCACAGGGCAAGCGCCAGGCGCCGATGCTCACACACCAAACTACGACCACCAACTCAGCTTCAATAACTATCTCAGAACCTTGCAATACTTCTCTGCTAATTACCGGTCATAATGGCCGGAAAAATAAAGCAACGCGTTAAACGAGGATTTAATCGACTTAAGGGGCTATTTGATCGTTCACCCAGTGGCTCACAACCCTCAGCCCCCTCCACGCAGCTCGCACCCACTCCTCTCATATCCACTCCCAATCCACAGCCCACGCCTGATGCGCCGGTCCAGCCCGTTGCTCCACTTGATGCGACCGTATTAGCCGTGGAACCCCGTGAAGATGACCAATTCCCCACAGCAGCGCCTATGCCGCCAGCCCCGTCTACCGCTGGTCCAGGCGCCGGAACCGGGGCCGACATCTTGGATCAGTCCACTGTTCCACCTGCGACAGCTCCACCAAACTCGCGAACGGGTGGTGAATGCCAAAATCCTCCTACGGCGCCTATTCCACCGGTACACTCTGTTGTGGATCAAAGCGCTAAAAGCGAAGGATGGGCTGCCCTCAAGACGTTTACCAGCCTGTTGAGCAAAAGCGTTGCCATGTTTGGGCCTCTAAAAGAAGCCATGGATGGTGTCCTGACGTGCGTCGAGACCTTTGAGGTGGGTACAAACTAGTTCGAGCTTGCTCTACGTGCAGAATGCTGACCTGGCGATACATTCAGACTGTGGCCAAAAATCGCGAAGACTACCAAGGGCTCAGGAATGAACTAAATGCGCTATTCAACGACCTCCCTGGATACTTTGGTGAATCTACACCGCCGGAGATGAGACCGAGTATTGTTGATTTAGCACAGTAAGCACCGCTTGGATGCTCCGGAAGGTCAGACTAACATGCTGCGCAGGGGTATCGAGCGAGAGCTTGGTCTGATCCGGGAGAAACAGTGTGAATACGGGGTTATATCATATATACAAGCAGAAAAAAACGCCGAGGACGTCTTAGCTTGTTATCGTCGTATCCATCAACTGTTTGAACGATTTATGGTAAGCATCGTCATACTCTTCCTTTCAGCTAACCTTTACACACGCGTAGATCAATACAACCTTTAGCACCTGGAAGGCCGTCGCCGAGCAGACAACGGTGCGTGGCCAACAGACTATAGATGAAGCCCTCTAAATATACAGACACCTGCATAGGAATCTCGCCTTAGGAACGTGCCCAACTCACCGGATGCAATGTATCGCTCTGCAAACTCTTTCAACCTCCGAAGGGGATGTACCCCTGAGACACGTGCTCACGTCTTAGAACAGCTACGGGATTGGGCATACAACAGCAAGGGCGAAAAGATCTATTGGATGAACGGCATGGCTGGTACGGGCAAGACCACGATCGCGTATACCTTTTGCGAGCAGTTGGGGAGAACTCAGCAGCTAGCAGCAAGCTTCTTTTGCTCTCGGCAATTACCGGACTGCCGTGACTTCAATCGAATTGTCCCGACGATCTCATATCAGCTTGCACGCTTTTCTCGTCCATTCCGTTACGCTCTCTCTCGTGTGCTAGAAGAGAATCCAGACGTACACAACCAATTGATACCCGACCAGTTCAGGAAGCTAATCCTCGAGCCCTTGAAACAAATCCAAGGCACCCTTCCGACCGATCTTGTCGTCGTGATCGATGCTCTGGATGAGTGCAGTGATGATGCTGGCGTAGACAAGATCCTGGATATTCTCCTTTCGAGTGCACAGGAGCTTCCGGTCAAGTTCTTCGTGACTAGTCGTCCTGAATCGAAGATACTCGACCGCATGGGGGGTGAGCAGGGGAAATCTATTCCAGCCGAGCTACGTTTGCACGAGCTCGCGCGCTCGTCCGTGCAGGAAGATATTAGGACTTATCTCACCTCCGAGCTCGAATCACCACGAATCACCGTGTCTGCGGGCGATCTCAACACTCTCGTAGAACGATCGGGTGTTTTGTTTATCTATGCCGCGACAGTAGCCCGGTACATTAGATGGGACAACTTTTCTCGAGGTACAAAGCGACTTGGAGAAGTACTCCGTGTATCCGATGGTTCATCGCACGACAGCGACAAAGGGATAGACGAATTGTACACCGCGATATTCGAGGCAGCATTCGACGATCCCGGGTTGTCCAAGTCGGATCGGGATGAGATGAAGCTGGTTCTCGAGACAATTACATGCGCACAAGAGCCACTGTCCGTCGACGTCATCGCTGGCTTGCTGGGACTTGGCGAGGCATCGGTACAAGCTGCACTCCGTCCACTGCGCGCGGTACTGCACGTTTCAGATACGACCCGTTTAGTCACCACACTACACGAGTCGCTTCCCGATTACTTGCTCGACAAAGGCCGCTCTGGCAGGTTTCACTGCGACGTGAAGGAACAAAATGCGCGGCTTGCGCAGTTATGCTTCGATCAAATTAACATTCCGAATCCACCATTTAACATCTGCGGCCTCGAGTCTTCGTACGTGCTTGACAAGGACGTGCCTGATCTGGACGCTCGGGTGGAGAAGGTTATCTCAAAGGAACTGTTTTACGCTTGCCGCTACTGGGATACTCATTTCAGATTGGCGAAAGAGTCGCCGGACCTCGCGGGCATGCTGTTTGGATTTCTGTCGAATCGCTTGCTGCTATGGATGGAGGTGATGAACCTGAGGAGGTGCATACACGATGGTCGAGGTATGCTTCACCGGATGCAGGAGTGGTCTCAGGTATGCAATCGAAGCGGATTGTTAATATGTCGCTGAACGTTGTGTAGAAGACTAACTGGCTGGACGAAGATACCAAACAACTTCTCCGAGACTCGTGGATGTTTGTCAGCTTGTTCTCTTCGACTCCAGCCATGCTCAGTACTCCCCACATCTACGTGTCGACATTGTCATTCTGGCCGGACAACAGACCAGTCTCAAATTTTTATCCGCAACAGCAACCATATCTTGTAAGCAAAGCAAGCACCGCGGTGGGTGTGCGGGGGGTCATCCCGTTGGCTGTGCTAAATGCTGGGGGGATAGTGGCTAGTCTGGCATACTCACCTCATGGTGCACGAATCGCGTCTGGCTCTTCCGACAACACTATTCGCATCTGGGACTCACCCACTGGTCAGAGCATAGGACAGCCACTCCAGGGTCATACTGGTTCGGTCAACTCGGTTGCATACTCACCAAATGGCGCATTCATTGTCTCTGGCTCTTCGGACAACACCATTCGCATCTGGGATGAGCAGTCATGCGCTGCAATCGGTGATATACCCGAGTCGGGGAGCAATTCCACTCAGCCAAACATTCCCTCAAATCCCATTGTCAATGCCCGACGTGCTGGCCTGCATATATGTAACCCAGGTTGCCGAATCGATGGGCCTCACACGACCTGGTCACTGGACAGTAACGGGTGGGCGGTCACACACGAGTCCAAGTTTCTCGTGTGGATTCCTCCTGATTTAAGGGTCGCCCTCCTGCGCCCCCAGAATACGGCGATCATTTCTACCCGTGGCTCCCTGCACCTTGATTTCGACCACCGCAGGATCGGAGACCACTGGCACGAACACTTTCGGCCAGACAAGTCGGCCCGCGCTTCGACTCAGACAACTGTTTAGCATTTTCTTTCACACTCGCCTAGTATGAACTATTCTCGTTTCTATCCCAATATCATGCTGGTTATCAACTTGACTCGCATGTACATGCCCGAGATCCGTTGAGCTATGGTTTGAGATATGGATGTATCGTACATTTTAGATAAATATAGCCCATACGCTGAACCAGTCTTTCGGACTTTGGAATCACATCTTACCTAGGTCACCCTACGCCAGTCTGCGATTTAACCCACTTCAACCGAATCTCATGACTATTCCGCGAAACTTTGGTGTCGTACCGCCGTCCTGGTAGAGCTGTTAGCTGCGCGTACTCAGCTCGGGCAAGCAATCCTTACGATGTTCCATTCCGCTCCTTCCTGTAGCCCGCCGCGATATCTATATCGAGTGTTCGACTTCATCTCCGCGCCTTGGAAAACTATCATTTAATGCCCTAGATTACTCGATGTTGCAATTCTGGCCGTGGAAATACTTACTCGCCTTCCCGCCTCTCGTAGGCACCCGACCTGGCCACCTGACTGAGTCATAGAGAATAGCCGACGCCGGCGAAGAAATCATCTGTCTACTCCCTCTTCAGGACCCGAAACACGACGGCTCTACTTGATGGCTGGGCACTGATACCGCAGACTGTCGAGGTCCGGGGTTCGTCCTCGCATGTGGCTTTCCAGGGGACGATTGAGTCGATTCGGTCACACGAGCGGGCGATCCAAGACACTCGCAACGAACAAGAATAAATTGGATGGTCCCCGTTCGGACGCGACTTGTCCTGGCACAGTCGGGTGATTTACCCGCGATTTAGTGGAACAAACGGCCGCGTCGGCCAGACGGTAACCCACATCGGACATTCTCAATCAATGGCTAAAGGATGCGTGGGAGTCGGCACTGGCAAAGAGGGCTACTGCTTACTAGGGAACGACTCTAGGGCATTCAGTGAACGACGCGTAACACCCTGCGCGAGTCGGACACGGGACTGGTCGGCGCTTGTTTGCATCCGGGGTTGCAAATCGCTTCCGACCCGCGAGTCGACTGAGCAGCAACTTTGTTCTGTGGTCGCAGAGCTTGGACCGGGAGAGCAGCGTACATCCTGGCAGCCATTTGCCACCCGCTAGACCTGCCCGCGATATAAGACGTCGGCGCGGCCACCCTCATCCTCGCACTGCATCTTTTTTCGTGATGCCTATTCCGTGTGAGGTTGTTGGGTCGCTGCCTACAGAGCTTTTGTGAGCGATTGCTGCGCACGAGGCCAAGCAAATGTGAGTCTTGACTCGTACCTTCTCCCATTGTTTTGACCCACTGGAATAGTACGTTTCACCAGCTCGAGTGCAAGCAAGTCGTAGCCGAGTCGATTCGGAGGATGGAAGTGGAGGGTCATATGACGGACGGTGAACAACGTTTTAGTTCTATCGCGACCTACCCAACCATGGAGTCTTTTTCTGACGGTCTACGCATCGCTCTGGCTCTTGCGTAGTACATTGCCCGGAACGAGCATGTCGGAACACTTGGTCTCCGACAACCAGGTAAGTCACTTACGATTTTCGAAGACACATTACTAGCCACTGATCAGTATTTTGAAATACCAGTCTATCTCTGCCCACCTCTCCACACTCCGAACCTCGAATCCGAATTCGCAGACGACCACCGCCGTCTCCCTTGTCTCGTCTCGTCTCGTCTCGCCCAGGGAGTTCGTTCCGCTGCGAGTCCTTTGCCGCCAACTTTCTCAAGTCCGTCCTCCCGTTTCTCACTACCTCTTGAGGTAGGCAAGTCTCGCCTTTTCTCATGTCTCGCAAGGTCACATTGATTTTTTTTTTCGTTTTCGACCCGCAGGCGGTCATGGCGCCAAGCATGCTCAGCCTTTTCCACACTCTCTGATTAGATATCCCAGAGAACACTCGGCAATCTTTTCTGACCAGACCTGTGTGGCCGATAACGGCTCGTTCATCCCATCCGTCTGATCGTCTTTTACCTACCCAATCATCATCCCACTCCTCCACCCATCCGTTGATCCCAGCGGGTCCCCTGTCCTGCCCAGCATTTTCCTCAGGGTACCAACTCAACATCTTCGGGTTCTCTCAGGTCGGTGCTGTCCCAGTCTCGATCGACTCGACGGAAATCCAACTCGCGCTCCGGAACTGTGCGCATAATCACGGAATGAG
>WSLM01000529.1:0-15239 GCA_019677335.1 Ceratobasidium sp. UAMH 11750 | reverse complement strand
TCGATTCCGTCAAACTCGAGTTTGCGTGCCCATGCAATGGCAGAGTCGATAAAAACCTTGCGGTTCGCGGCAGAGGAGGCCATACGAGAGAAGAACGGGGTATAGTCAATCCCGCCCGTATACTGCGATGGGCGTAATCATCTAGCGAAAATTAGTCTAAAAATGTCAGGATGAAACGGAAGAAAAATAGACGTATCGTCATTCATGGACCATCCGCCGACAGAATACGAAGTTGTACAGCTGGGGTTAAGCTTCTTGATCCACCGATTCATTCGCAGCGAGAGGTCTTCGTCGTCGTATTCGTGCGGGATGATAGTATAGTTGTCGGCCATGAAGACGAAGGCATAGTTGACGTGGGTATATAGGTAGGGGTTGATGTGTTCCGGGAGCTACAAATAACATTAGAAGGGTACGATTAAGAGAGGAGCACAACTTACGAAGGAGGAATCGTTGTGGCAAGCTGGAGTCGAGGGGTCGAGGCCACGGTATTGAGCCCAGTTAGAGAAATAACCAACGAGTTTCCTGGTTGAAGACGAATGAGAAAGAGAAGAAACACTAGGACGGGAACGCACTTGTCGTCGAATGTGCCGGCTGGAGGCTTGAATAGCTTGGACGTATCGATCGCGGGAGCTTTCGGCCCGGCTGGTGGGGGCGGTGGACCGTCGTTGATCTATCAAGAGCATGGGGACGCGGTCAATTGTGTAGAAGGGAATAGATCGTACGCAGCGGCTCTGGCAGCGTTTCGACGTCAAGCAATAGTCGCTGGTCGTGCCACAGTATCCATATTGGCCGCAGCACTTCGACAAATGCCTTAGACTGAGTTATGGGAATGGCTGGAATGACATACCAGTTTGTCCGGGCAGAGCGCGCCTTTGGCTTGCGAGCCACACATACCTGTGATACGTGCGAATGAGACCACGCCTATAAACAAGTAAAACAAACTGACCGCCTTGGCCTAGCGCAGCAGACGCAAGCGCCAGCAACGTCGCACCAGTCTTGATCAACATGTCGAGGAAGAGAGTCTCGAAAAAGGGGGGATTCAGCCTCGCTGAGGACCCAGTCTCAGTCCCCGCAAGGTATACCCATGTGCATTGTGTGACGCCCGTGGTGGCCGAATTCACAAGCGAGTGGAGTACCCGGGGTCTCGATGATGTTCCGGTGATGGTTATGGGACCGGTGATGTCGGCGAATAGCCGAGCGCCCCGGCGCCAAGTCAGTCAGGGTCGTTCCGCCCGCTCCCTACCACCACCACTCGTATTAACCTCTGGCTGCTGAGATGGAACAGGCAACCCCCCTTTACGATGGGTGCTGCGATATTCGGTCGGACTGTGCTCGCACTTGGTCTCGTCGTCATTTGTGAGTAATTCGACGACTTGTTTTTATTGTGGTGCTGCGTCGTCCGAGTCGGCTAATCCCCGCCTCACATTGCAGCTACCAATGCGGCATGCACAAAGACCTACTCGGTAAGTTCTCGGTTTTATTCGTTATCTCGCCGCTTAATTGTGTCGCTAGGTCGTGGGCGGCGACACCTGCATCAGCATCCCGCAGAAGAACAGCATCAGTTCCTACCAGCTCACGAAGCTTAACCCTTCCTTAAACTGTAACGCGCTAAGTGTCGGCCAATCGCTATGTGTAATGGGTGAGTGCACGCCTTAAACGTGAGAGAGAAATCTGACGATTCCACCACCAAAGACTCGACATACAACTGCCAGCCCGTTTACACCGTCAAGTCGGGCGATTCTTGTTTCAATATCGCGAGCACAAATGGCATTGACACGAACCAGCTTAGTGAGTACTTATTTATACGTCTCGCCGCTCTGTCTCACCTACAAGGTAGTCAACAATAACCCTCAACTCGGGAATAGCTGTGCGATCCAGGTACGTGTTTCGATATCCATATTACGACAGTATCTGATGTATTCGACTCGTAGCCCGGCCAAAACTTATGCGTTGCAAAGCCTTCCACGACTACGAAGCCAGGCAAGTCAGATTTGTGGAATGTCAACTTGTATTGTTCTAATGTCAACCGATAGCTACAACGGCCACGAGCTCAGCAGCAGGTATGAGCGATTCATTGTAAACTCCGTGCCGTTATTTAACCACTCCCCCTAGCTACTTCTACTCTTACATGCACGAAGACTTACACCGTCAAATCTGGCGACAAGTACGTCCTGCCACATTGACTATAGCGAAACTCTAACCACCTCTTCACCTAGTTGCCAAGCGATCGCCTCCTCCAATTCGATTTCGTACTACCAACTCACGTATCTCAACCCCACCATGTCCTGCACCGCCCTCTCCATCGGCCGATCCCTCTGCATTACCGCGTCCCAATACAACTGTCAACCGGTCTATACCGTCAAGTCGGGCGACACGTGTAGCGCAATCGCGGCCGCTAACAGCATCACAGTCGACCAGATCATCACGAACAACCCAAACTTGGGATCTTCGTGCGCCATCTCGGTTGGGCTAACGATTTGTATCAAGTCCGGTGCCACGGCGACGACCGCTACGACTTCGAGTGCTGCACCGACATCGACTGCGTGCACTAGACTTACGACTGTTCGAAGTGGGGATACTTGTGATACAATTGGAGCGAGGGCCGGGATATCGAGGTACTGGCTCGGCGTACTTAATCCGACTATCAACGCGGCGTGCTCGAACATCCAGGGCGGACAGGCCTTATGTGTGGATTCGGCGCAGCATAATTGTGGCTCCGTCTATCAGGTAATGTTTGATTCTTCTTGGTGTGTTTGACGTGCTTACGGTTAATCTCCAGATCACGGGCAAAGAAGGAGGATGTCAGGGGGTTGCGGATTCACTTAAATTAACCGTTCCGGGCATGGTTTCGCTCAACCCGAATATTAACTCTGGGTGTACGAACATTTATGTGAATGTAAGTCGCTACTTCCTAACTCTACGTACTGTTTTTTTTGACGGTACCCTTTATAGGAAGTTATTTGCACGACACCCAGGCCCGCCGGAACGCCGAGCACCGCGTGCACCCGGAACTACGCGGTATGTCTATCTCATGCAATATGGGCTCGTACTTACGTTTGGTGGCAGATCGTACCAGGAGACACATGTAATAGTATGTCTACGTGTGTTTTCTCCTCGCGTCGGCTCAAGTCTTTACCATTCCCTTAGACATCGCCGCGAAAAACTCACTTACGAGCTTGCAACTCCAATCCATCAACCCCTCGCTCAATTGCAACACTCTCGGCGTCGGCAATACCCTCTGCTCGTTCAGTCCGAGCTTGTCGATCTGTCCGAAACTGCTACAGGTTGTCGCAAACGACACTTGCTGTGAGTCATATTACTAACTGATTATACCTGCCGTACTGATACAGGTCGGTTAGATGGCCTTGCAACGGCCGTTCAAATGTCGGTCGACGAGTGGAAATCGATAAACCAGGGAGTCAACTGCGACGCGCTGCAACTTTCGTCGCTCGTTTGCTCGGCTCAGGGAAATGCAACCTTACCTCAGGCTCCCAGCGGAACGAACCCTACTGCTCGTAAGTGCATTGTTTTCCATTGTCTAGCGTGACCTGAGAGTTGCGTAGTTCCGCTTTGTGGCAAGTATGATAAGAAGAAGCGGTGTTGCACTATGTATTCTTCGACTGCCGATTTATTCAATTCGCCTCTGTGCTTGCGTGCGAATGTGAGTCGTCTTTGTAGTTGGGTCGTGATTCGGCTAACGGTAAAATGGATAGGGATGCCAAGAGAATTGTATCGGCGATAGCGGAGTCGTGAAACCCACAACGTCAGACACGCCTACGGTGAGTGCCGTCATTTAGGGGCACGCCTGAACGCTAACATGGTCGTCTTAGTACACGATTGGTCCGACAATTGCACCTGACCCGACGCCGACTGCGAATTGCAACAACTGCACATCGACGCAATGTTGCACGAGCTTTGACGTGTGCATGGACCAGACGGCGTGGTATTGCAAGGCGGCAAATGGATGCAAGAAGAACTGCGATACTGTAAGTCGATGCTCATCGCTAGGGCCATGGAATTGTAGCGAGTTTGTGCTAATAATTATACCCTAGTACAATTCGACCACGGTGTTACTACCTGGTTCTTACTACGATTCGCCCAAGTATTCGTTCCCGCTGGGGAACTTTAGCCAATATGGCGGGAACCCGTGTGGCGCGTGTAATGCTACAAACTCCTTGGGAACGTAAGTAGTTCCTGGTTGAGCGCCCTTCCGTGGCTGACGGTTTGTGCCTCGCGACAGTTCTGCCAAGGGCCAGTATTGTTGTGCATATGGTAGTCGCTGCATGCCGCAAGTATGTCTCATCTCCTACATTATTCAATTGTCCTCTGACGTGTCCTATTGAAGGAAGCAGAGAGTTGCAAAGTATGGAACGGCTGCCTGTACAACTGTATCGACCAGACGCTCGACAGCACGGCGTATGACAAGTGTGAAGGGTCTGGCGTGTGTGTGTATTCGACAATTACCGTGCTACAGCCATGGGCTGGCGCAACTCCTTTGCCGTGATTATTGTCATAAAATTTTATTCTGTTTGTTCTTCGGTTTGTGGGGTTAGAGTGGATAAGAGTGCTGGAAAAGGCTATTCAACACCAAAGAGGCCCTTATTCGTCACAACTGATTCCTTACAGCGGTGCCGTTGAGGAGCATCGGCAACGGAGTATTAGCCTCGTTCCTAACCATTTGAATGAAAGGCGGTGGTTTAATAGGCACTAGGAGCTTGAACCGAGCTCAAGTGGTCTTGGGTATGGGAACAAAGCTAATCTAAATTTGGCACGGCTCGCTGGCCTTGTGCGTTGCAAGCATAAAAAGTGAGATAATATGCATCTGGTAAGTTGATTGTATTAGGTGATAGCACTCAGAACAACACCGGCCCAGGAGTGGAGTCGACTGTTTTGATTTCAATGAATGAATGAATGGAATGAAGACCTGAAACCCGGCAAAGCCCGGTGTATTATTTAAAAATACCGTGAAACGCGACCAGTAGGGCTCTAATTAGACACTCTTCGTATGGATTGGCTTCATTTGAATGCCCCATCCCCAAATCCAGCATACACCCAGGTGACTTCGTGAGATGTTACGGCAGGCCTCCCAGCGACGAATGGGTTTGACAGGTCTTCAACTGTTGCCCCTTGAATGGTCCACGCAGGCCAGCGGATGATGATGAGCGCATATATCCATGCTATCGCCAAAACCGGTAAGCGACCGATGGATGTTTAACCGGTCACGTGATTGCTTGCATTTTGGCTCAAACGACCACCATCCAGTTTCTAATTCGAGCGACCAGCCGGTTCTACGTTTGGCAACTTGCAAGTTCTACAATCGGCGAATCATATGGCCAGCAAGTTTGTTCCGCTGGGCATAGTTTTCTATTCCCTGGCCGGGACGATGCAGCCTCTGCCCACCCCCGTCACAACACCGAGTCAGTCCCCCCCCTCCCGCGATTACAATGTGCTGACCTTTCCAAACTATAGAGCTCGCCTAAATCCCCACTTTTGTCTGCGTTCGCATCATGGTTAACCTCAATCCCGGTTTCGGGGACACTTGTGTTCGATCGTCCTTGCTCTCGCCGTCACCAATGTCCTCCCGCACAACGAGCGCGAGCTACTCGAACCCGGAATAGATGATTCGGCTACTCACGTCTCACCTGGCGGAGAGAGTTCGGGGGAACAAATAGGGGTGATGGAACCGCATGAAGCGGTGAGTGCAGTGCGTAATCGGGGTTCTGAGTACCTGCTAACGTGAATGAAGGCCGCCATGTTTCAAGCGGACCGGTTCAGGTATGAGAAGGCGCATTCGGACGACGCACCGACGTCGTAGATCGAGTTGGGAGCCTTTGGCCACGAACTAGCTCGCCACCCCCCTCTTGGCTGTTGCAACTGTCCTAGTCTTATCAACCACGATGCCTTTGCAGTCTACGTTTCTCTCGTTCGGATCTTTTCGTAGTAGAATTGGCTCGCCTCGGAGCGCCTAGGGAATTTCTTCCCACCCTCGTTCCCCCGCTCAGTCTCCACCCCCACACCGTCGGCGGCAGTTTGATGACATATTGGTTATCTACCCTAGCTTCCTAACCTCGCCTTGCCTAAAAATATGCACCTGCGACACTGCGCCGACACGTGTATGTGTTTCCGGTCCGGTTATTTCACTTGCCGTGGTGCCACCAATCAACAACTATATCTTGCCCTGCATCTCGATCTCCCTCAAGTTTAACTGCTCCCGTTCTATCGCTCCCGCCAGCCTTTGGGCACCGTTTTCGCTCGATCGAGGACTCTACTCGAGGTACCATCAAAAAATTTCTAGTTGTCGTCTTCTCGTGTCTCGTTCGTTGAGTTTGCTACCCGCTTACTCTCGTCTCGTAACTGCCGGCCTGGGAACTCCCTTGAACCTTGCGTCACTGCTCATTCTCACATTCAGTTCATTTCACGTTGGTCAGGTTCCCATTCTCCGCTCCATCCTTCGGCTTCTCAATCCGCTTTCACACTCCTTGAACCCGCATGATCGGACGTGACATGCTTCTCCTCCGCTGATATGATGATGCCGGCGAACCAAGCTCGAGATTCGTGATGGTGGGCCATTGGCTTCTCCTCTTCTGTTTATTTCTTGGCGGTCGCAGGCTGAGCCGTATTTCTCACTGTAACTGGGTACTGCTCGTTTCTAGCCAATATCCGCTCTTGATTCTACGTATATCGAAACACTCGTCGCCAAAACCTCTGCCTCCCAACGATATTCTTGTATCCTGTCTGTTCTCGTGCTCGGCTCTGTCACTTGAGTGCGCGTGGTTCGGCGAGCTTCTGTCCACCAAGGTAAGCTTGCCAACGCTATTGCTGCACGCTCGGTCTCTCCTACATGTTTGATTTCACGAGCAACTCAGCTTCACGCTCACAAATCTCCGTTCATCTCAGGTGCTTCTTTCTCGCCGAGCCGGCCGTTTCCGCTCCTCCATGACATCTTAACACCATCTTCGAGTCAATGAATAGCTTGCACATGAGCTGGCAACTGGCATCATGAGTGACCATGTTGCACGTTCCAGTCCTCGACGTGTTCTATTTGGTTCTCCCGGCTATTTCCGCTCCATAATATCTCAGCTCCATCTTCGAACCGATGAATAACTTGCACATGATCTTGAAACCGACATCCCTAGCGACTATATTATGCGTTCCAATGCTCGAAGTGTTCGAATTCATTCTCGACTATCGAATTAAGCTGAAGAGCGAATCTTGTATCTTTGTACCGGTTTTACCTTACGGCCGTCATAACTTGGGTGGCCGAGTTCCCGAGACCCGGAATAATCTCATGCTCGAGTCGTTAACGCGCCATATGCCTGAATGTAAACGATCCCAAACAGTTCTAGAGAAGAACTAGCCCCAGATGCTACGATATGGAAACTGTACGTCGAAGAAGCCGGGGAGCACGAGAAGGGACTAGCCAAAAGTCGACATGCAAGTTTGGATATGCTCTTACCATCCGTAAGTCTTGAGCTAGATGTTACGCCCAACCGTGAGAAGACGCAAAATCACCTTATCCTGCTGTCACGGCCCTCTCAAAGCCATATCATGGCCTGCGAGTAATGATACGCACGAGTTCTTGAACAACGCGCTAAAAGATATTCAGTTAAAGGATCTGCTTGCAACGTTCGGCGTACGAGGATCTCTTGAAAGCGCTAACGTCTATTCGGGATATGTAGTGCCGAAGCTGAGCGCCTGGCGCAACGCCTGATGGGGCAACTGGATCGGACAGAAGGAGTTACTAGTAACTAGAATAGGGTGGGTAATTCTCGTCATTATTGTGCGGGGGCAACATTTATGCTAAATTGATACTCCTTGGTGTCATGAACGCCGCGGGTGATGAAACAATTATATGATAAATAAATCTACTTATCCATACAAACAGATTCCGGACATCAATGCGCGGGCTGAGATAGTTTATCGGTCCGCCCAACCCCATCTTTTGTAACTATTCTCTCAGCAAAGCGGAATTCTTTACGACTGCGAGTTAGGGTGAATGTATCCAATCTATATCCTTATAAATACATGCACTAATATACAACCAATGTGCGAGAGCCGTAAACTACGAGAAACGGACCGAAGCCACATGTGTAAACTCCGCACGGGACCAAACCAGAACGAAAAGCAGAATATATCCGTCTTGAATTTTGATGCTGGGCTCTAGGGGTTGAAAGCCGGGGGAACCGGCAACGGCCGAACAGCCGTCGTGCAAGTCTCCGATGCCGAGCGTGCAAGCCGGATGACAGGCGGGTCGGGCAGTGAGATGGGCGGGACCTGACCAGCACCGAGCGATACAGTCCGTGGGATTGTTTGGGCATCAGGGACTAGCGGCGGACTTGGGGACACGGGGATGGGCAGGGGTCGGATCTCGGCGGGTGCGGTGAGGTGATGACGAGGGATAGGCGGCACAGGTGGGATATGGTGCGAATCGGGCAAAGCGGGTAATCGTCTGACAGGTGTGGAGTTGGAGGCAGGCGAGGCCGATCCGCTTCGACTCTCGTCCCCCAAGGCAAGTTGCTCCCTCTCCTCGACAGACGCTCCAACCCTCCGCAACGAGCCCACGCTTCGTAATAACGGCGTGGCTAGCCGGCTAGTTAAAACCGAAACAATCTGCCCGCTGATTGTCGACACTGGGCTAGTAGCCTCGTCCGTTTGGGCTGTGCGCATCGTGCTAGACCGAGTGACCCGCGTGTTGGACCGAGTGACCGGGACTGAGGATGGGGTTCGACTGTGCCCTCGTGTTTGGGCAGACCCCGAGTGGGTGGATTTTCCCGTGCTGGTAGTGCTAGCACCCGAGAGAGTAAGAGGATCGTGAGTTCCAAAGGCAAGGGTAAAATTGCCCGTCGCGCTCCGCTCGAATCGATCGGTATCGTCCATGAGTCGGGTGAGTTCGACCGCTTCTCTTTCGTCGTCATCGCCGTCGTCTAGCTGGGGAGACTGGCACAGAGGGCGGAGGGGGAGGGATGTAACTGTCGCCGTGGGTTGGTCAAAGATCAAATCCACCGCGGGATGTTTATGCTTGGTGGTACCGAACAGTGAAGGGCTCAGTTTAAACGGTCCAAACGTGTGCTCGGTGGGTCGAGTATCGTGGGCGTACTGCGATTCCCGGTCTTCATCCATTGAACGGCTCGTCTTTTCCTTGCCTTCCTCCGAGCTAAACGATTCGTCCGACCCCTCGCCGAAATCCTCGTCTCTGATACTCGGCACTCCTGCTGGCCCAGTCCATCCACTCTCCGTCGGCCAGATCGATGCCCAAGAGGGCGGTGCGGGTGAAATATATCGTCCAGGGTTCTCGACAGGGGTATCCCCGACACGAAGCTCGGCGTGTGGTTGAATGGGCTGTCCGAGAATCGAATCTCGTTGACCGGGAAAGTATCGCACAAATGGAGGTGGTGAGGTCGCGCTCTGCATCAACGAGCTTTGTTTCGGGACGTGGAGAGCCGTGTCGAGTCTGAGGCGTTCTCGATCGGCGGTGGTCCGCTTTTCTTGCCGCTTTGTCACCGATGGTAACCCAATCGCACTCTCCGGGTCGTATCTGTAGGCGTTCTTGGTGCGGTTGGACGTTTCTTTGTGTGTGCTGCCGTAGGTGTCTGCACTCGCGGTCCGAGCCTGGGCGTAGGCGTTGCGAATGCAAGAGGATGTAAGGTGGTGCTTGCGGCGTTGACGGATGATGAGGTAGACGAAGATGCCAATGAGGATGATGGCAGCAACAATGCCGCAAACGAGGCCAACGATGATCAGAGTGCGGGCGCTGCGGATAGAGTAATTAGGTTATTTTCCCTGCTGTCAAATTGAAAAGTGCGTACGTAGAGTTGGTGAGCCCATCGGAGGCACGCTTGAATAGCGACTAAATGTTTGTTGTATCAGCAACCTGACGAACGAAGTAACGAAAGAATAAACGACATGCGTGATTCCTACTTTCCAGTCCACCTCTCCAGGCCAGTGTTGTCACTCGACTTTCCGAGAACAAAGGACCTGGCATTGCAACGCGTCCTTGTTGAAAAATATTTCACGCGAGAAGGACGACAGAGTTGACGCCAAGACAAGTCGTTTAGCTGCCTAAACAAGAACCGAGAGGATAACGAGGATAGTGAAAAGAGAGAGGAAAAGACAAGGGGCGAGGTAAGAGTGTAATAGCCAACATGAGTATTTAGCGGTGGTCGTCATGAGAAGGAGCACCGCCGCCCCAGGGTCTGATCAACAATAATCAATTTCCAAAAAAGGCCCCAATATCAACGTACCGCCACTGACATCCTACCTGCCTCTCTCGCTCCCTCTTGGTGCGGGGCGCAGCGAATTCGGCCAGAAAATAGTCGAGTTCGGGTATCGGTATCTTGTAGTGGCAGCACATCAGCATATCCTTACTTTTGTGGTCGACTTAATTTCCGTTGCCAAAGGCTTACCGTTCCCACACCGATCGCCCACAAGCGTGTACGCCCATAGCCGCCCCCATCTGGTTCTTCATGGCATACTCTATCTCGTAGCCCAAATGTCGCACCTGCTGACTCTGTCCAAAGAGGAGCCTGACGTGCAGCGTGACCTTGGCGTTCAACTCGCCACCCGAGGGAAGACCCGATCATGATCATGATCCGAGGTGTCCGATCAGCCCACCGGGAAGATGCCGCGGCACCGCCGATTCGTACTCGGTGTTCATTTGGGACCAGCTGCACGCGTACCCCGCACCTACGAGGTGGCGATTCGGGGCATTCACATTGGTGGCCTCCAATGTCCGTCAAGTATCATACCAGGCACGGACGCATATGGCTTTTGCGCTGCGAAAACGATGTGAATCGCCCGATTTTGAGGTATACCCACAATCCAACTCCATTCTCAACAGTCCAGACAACAACGTTCGACGATTTAATCAACACTTGAACTCTGGAACGTGGGTTTGACAGCGGCGTGAGTCCAAAACTAATTATGGGGATTCACCGCTTCATCTTTCAAAACCTAGGACCGATGATACTGGATGGTTATATAGCGTGGCGAGCCCCTTGGCTACCCGTCGTTGTTCCGCGTGAAAAAACCGATTGTCTATTGCTCACGCCGAACTTCTAAACAATGAGTGTGGTCATTCTCGTTGGCACACTCAGATCGCCGACTGGGACTACGCAGACATAATCAGCTGGCCGCATAAAGATAAATGGCTTAGCCCGCGGCAAGTTTGACCGTGATGGTAGCGCTGTGCCCAAATGGTGTGAGCTCAAGAATGGAATCAAATGGGTTGTTTTCGAGAAGTGAATATACAAGATCAACGTCTAAAACTGGATTAAACCTTGGTATAATCTGTTAAAAATACTTCAAAACGTGACGGGACCCTAACTAGACACGGTTCGTATCAGCCGCCTTTGTCTGAAATTCCTATCCAGCATAGAACTGATCCTCAGTAGCTTATGCATTCGGCAGGTGGTAGTACGCCGCGCTCGAAGGATCGTAGAGATAATAAAGCCAAAGAACCACGAAACAGAGCGAGTGTTGTGGAAGAAACATACAATGCGTGCATTTGTGAGTGGAACGGGTGATGGAGTATAGATACACGTAGCGAAACCCACGAGCAACCCCGTGGTGCCCAAATTTCAGCTGGAGTCGGTTCGCGTCAGTGGATTTGGTAAATAGATTCCGCCTAGCTTCGACGCAGGAGTCATCGGGTAGTTGGGCAGGTGACCTAGCCCGAGTTAAACACGCAGTGTTGTATAGTGTGCTTCCGCCAATCGAACCCGGCTTCGGTAGGTAGCCTGCTATACCTGAAGTGAGTATCAACCTGGATTTCAAGAGCTTTGAAACGAAATAAACGAACGTGATCTGAAGTCCGATGCGGCAAGCGATACAAATCGAAGCCGCCGAGGCGGGGATGAATCGCTCGAAGTGGTCGTATAGGGAGTCTACGGTAGGGTGAGGAGAAGGAAGCGCGATAAGAACCATGGTCAACGGAAGGCGGCTACGCGTGTGGTGCGGGGACGCGACGAGAGGTATCGGGTGCTTCGAGCGGAAGGTGAGAATAAAAAGGAAGGAGGGGAATAAATGGTCAGACATCGGTTCGCCAGGATTCCACGCACCTACGCCCTCGTTTACTTGACTCCACCCTACCACTCTCGTTTCCTTCAACATGCTGTTCGCTCGCTTTTCGCCGTCGCTCTTGCTTTCATCCCTGCCGTTCAAGTCTTCGCCGCGCCTGCACCGGTGAACTGTGGTTTGTCGGCCAGAGGGCTGCCTAGCCCGTCGGTCAGGGCGCCAATAAATCTGGATGACGCCCTGGCCAGGACCCGCGCTCAAATCGGCACCATCAAGTCACAGCTTAGTAAGTCGTCCGAGCCGTCGCGTCGATGGATAGTCACAATATTTCGGCCCACACAGATTCGGGGCACCCACAATCGGCCGAAGCCGCCTCCATTAAGCTCAAGGCTACAGTCGATAATCTCGTGGGGGACCTCAAATCGCTCAAGAAAGCCAAGACCGACGGGCAGAACGTTCGGCTAGAAGAGAATGGGATATTCGATCCCAAATCGTGGCCGATTCTTGTTCAAGTCTACGAACTTGTCAAGGCACTGTGGGCGGTAAACCAAGTGTTGACAGAGTGCCGCGTGCAGCGTGTACGAGGAATTTCCCGGAGAAACAGTAGGATGTCATTCCATAAAGGCCAGAGGATGGCACGGGTATCCACACCATCTACGGTATTGACAACGATAGTCCGGGCACGTATGGGTGGGCTGGCCGATGATAGAGGACGAGATTAACACCAGAGCAAGATACGATTGGCAACGCGTTTGAACCTGGTTCCTAAAACCCCTTGAAAGGTGGAGGCTCGTTCGCGGCGAGATGGGAAGGTGATGAACCGCTTCGGTAAGAATAAACCAGAACCCGAATTAGTCTTCTATAACCAGTAAAAATTCAGAGCGTAGAAGGAATCGTAAGCGAGCATATCGGGTTGTGTGTAGAAGAGGAGTGAATGACGGTCGTGGTTGTCGAGCAGAAGCTGGTGACCAATTTGCAATTCCCGAACAGCGATCATTCGAGCCGGAGCACAATGCCACTGGTTCGCGAGGTAATGTGTTATGGTTCGGCTATGGCGTATTATTTTATCTGTATATACAATCATATACATTCCGGCAAAAGATCTGGCCAGCGGGGTTAGTAAAATGAAAGAATGGTCTAGGTCCAATGACAAAGCGTATCGCACGGAAAGTGAAGGATATAGTTGAAGATCGCGCGAAGCCGAACGGATATTCGGTTGACGCGGGTCTGGGTTGTCCTCCGACCACCCCTATTGCTCCTCCGCCGGCCGCCATCATCTGTGTTCCTCAACGTATCAAACCCGGCTCTTCAACAACCGTGGACTACGGGTTCTAACGGTTTAACACCCACCCGCCGCTGTTCTTTCATCCAAGCAGAGTCCGAGCGGCCGGTTGGCCCAGCCGAGCCGCGCTCTACGTAAGTTATCCACTTGTTCCAGTCGGGCGAGAGAGAAATCCCATCAAGCGGTAGCAAAAGGTGCAGGTCCATCGTGTGGTTGGATTTAATTGAGCTCGGGCGGCAACAATCTGATTTGGAGAGGCGGGCGGAACGTACCTAATAAGCCTGATTTTCCTCGTCCTCGGTATCCAAGGGCCACGCACTCTCGCCGATAATCCAAACGTAAAGCGGACTTCCATCGATATCTACTCCACACACCAATGCACCCTTCGGGATTTCTGTTCCGTGCGTGAAAACCCACGAGACAGGCGAACTATAGAAAGGGACAGGAATGAGAGCTAGACAAGTGGTGGATGGGGAAGGCGTACCTAGGATCTTGCTCATAGTAAAGTCGTGATCGCTGTTCCGCATTCTGGATCCACGTCTGGTAATGTTCGTTAGCAAAAATTATGACTGTGTTGATGGCGAGACACACCTGGAACCCAACATTCCGCGCATCTAGATGTCTATCTCTCGCGACTTGAACCGAATGAACCAAAGCGGCGACCGCTTTCGAGACGGTGTGTGCAGCCTAACCGCAAACACGATTAGCGGCTGGATTAACCGAAAACGAAAGGCGGAATGGGACAGACGGTAACCATTTGGCCGACATGTGGTGCGAGAGTCGAGGCGGCAGCCTGAACGTTTCACAAGAACAAGAACAGGTGCAGATTAGCGTGCACCATTTGTATTCAAATATTGAGGCGTGAAAACGTACTGCGGCAAGGATCAACTGTTCCGCCATGGTACAATGTGATGTGCGAGGGTTGCGGGGGGAAAGGGTGCAAGGTCATCGCGCGATTAGGGCGAGGATATACCACCAAATCTTGCCAGCCTCGAGGCTAGAGCACGCCTCAAACGCGAAACGATTAGCTGCCACAAATCCGAACCCCACGTGTGAGCGATAACGCACCACATTGCAATAGTCCGCCTCACTCAGGAGGGGATTAGGGATCCTCGCTTTGGAAAACCTAGAGGAAATTGAAACAAAGCCTTGATCGTATTGATACGGGCTAATGAGTTTGTAATGGGCATCATTTGCCTCGGGGGAAATGTCTTTGCCCTTTGTTCTAACAAAGGAATATTCGCATTTTCTTTGTGGGAAGCCGTCACGCCTCTCACCAAAGAGAACTTGGAGGAAGCCGCAGTCCTTTTTCCAATTAGCTCAAGGTTTTCCGGGGGCAAGATTCCTAATCCCCCCCTGAGTCATCCCGATTCCTCCCTTGCTCCCTTCATTTGTGTTTGTGTACGAGACACGTTCCTGCCATCATCGGTTGGAAACCGGTCCCAGATTGTTGTCTAAGCAGGAGAGATGGTCTGTCAGGGGACACACGAGGAAAAATAAGGCAACAGGACCGGGTCCAAGGTGGTTTGCACAGCAGATCAGGGCCGAATTTCCGAAGGCGATCCGAGGGGATCCGGTCTTGGACACGAGAGGGATCGGCTCAGATTAGATGAAGATTAGGTTGAGACTCACGTGTTGTGATGTTGCGCCGTGGCAATGATGCAGATAGCTCTAGATTTGGCTTTGAATTAGGCCGAAAACAGAAAAATGATTGCCATTTGAAATTTGCCTCAATCAGATGACATAATCCGATCGCCTAAGTCGCGTCGCCCCTTAGACTCAACCACCACCACCGCACCCCAACCCCTGTGCCCAATCCTCGTCCACACGACGCGCGCGCCGTCATGTTTGACGCAGCAACGATTGCCGCAGCTCGTGAACGAGCAAGAAAGGTAATTAACGCAAATTTTATTTGGGTTCATTCGAGATGCTAATTGGGGGTCCA
>WSLM01000528.1:0-15247 GCA_019677335.1 Ceratobasidium sp. UAMH 11750 | reverse complement strand
GTGACGACGGACTGATCCCTTGTGGCGCCATTATGTAATATAAAGCTTTCAACTATATGCGTGACGTTGGTGCAGCATTTGCGCTGATTATTACGAGGATCGTGGCACATCTCTTCAATGACCTATATGTAGTGGCTCACCAGGCGTTTTTAACTTCCGAAATGTAATTCGCAGAATTGGACTACAGTAGCTAGTTAGAGCATGCCTAGTCATGACCAGCCGTCGCTAAACCCATGGTTTTGGATTCACGAGCGTCGTGATATGCGTCCCATTTCTTATGCCATGTGTTGGCCTGGATCTTGTAGAATTGCATTCCATAGTGCAGGTCTTCGACCGGTTCCGCGACGCCATGCCTTTAGTTTGCATCCTAGTTAGTGTTGTCTACGCGCAGCTGTGATGCAGGACTTACACGTCTTGCATATGTACCAACATGTTTGCCTGTTTCATGCGCACTTCGAACTTTCCAGTACCTTCGCAAAGGTGACAGCGGGGGCTTAAAAAAACATCCATCAGGGTGGAGTTCGCAAGCGCAGTGAGCTGCTCGGCTTCCTCCCCCTCGCACAGTCGTACAAGTGGTTTGGGGTTGTCTGTCGAGTCCAAGTCGTGGGTGTTTCGATACACAACCGGATGGCGGACAGTATATTCGCCTCGGCAGTCCTTCGAACCATTCCAGAGCTTGTCTTGCGCGAGATAGTGGTCCACCTATTAGGGATATTTTGGGTGAGTGCAGGTGACTTTGTTGACCGAGTAAACACACCAGTCGTTCCCAGGTCAAAGGGTTTCTACCGATGCACCTCTCGCACACGAATCTACGCTTCTTGAGCTCAAGCTCGGCTAGCGTAACATCTGGCGTCCCAAGTTCCCTTAGCAGTCCCTTTGCTACCCGCTCGGCCTCGGTAAATCGCTCGTATTGATCCAAGTTGGTTTCGGGCTTCGAAATGGAAATGTGCATGTACTCGGTGAAAGCACAAGCAGTGAAAGGAGAAACGAACTCCGGGTAGTAGTATTGCATAGGAGGTTTATTGTTAGAACCCGAGTCGATTCGTTTGAATATGGTGTCGGCGCGAAGAAGGATACGGGCATTGTGGGAAAGATGTGCAGTTGGTTCAGCACTACCTTCGACCTAGCATTAACATCAGATTAGATACGAGGTTTGCAGAAGACCACTCACAACGAGAGGAATGTTCGCCCCCAATTCCAACTTCTCCACAAGCCGCTGCTCAACCATCGTTCTCCACTGCACGATCTTGGCCTCGATCTGACCCTTGCGCTCTTCTAGCTCCGCCCCCACCTCCTCAATAGCCATCTCCATCTCGCTCAAGTCATTCAGACAATCCCATTTGAGCGCTGTGCTAGTCCTCGGGAACGGGTTCAGGATTTTAGGAGGGTTCTTTGCAAGGACAAAAAACCTTGAGGAGCCGCGTAATCCGCTCAGATCGGGAAGAGGTGGAGGTGGGACTCCCAGAGCCTCGAGGATCGACTGGAACGGGTGTGCGGTATACCTCATCTCCAGTAGGAACTGGTCTACGCGGGCACGACGCTCGATACGCTGCTCTTTTTTGTTGTATGCAATATTCCATTCGCGGTTGGCTTCCAGCAGTGGCGTTAGCTTTGGCAATAGGTTATTCCAAACTACAGAATCCAAGAGTCAGCTATCCGCCCGGCGATATGCTGAAACACGCACTCCGGTCGGTAAGTGGCTTTGGCACTTCCACAAGTGCACGCCACGCCACTCCCTCAGGACTATGGAACCTTGTGTCTTCGTCTGTCCAGCCCAACGCTTTCAAGCGTTCAACGATGCTACAAGCAAACTATAAATATAGGTAGTTTCATCATAGCAAGTCATGCTTACTCTGCTCTCCTTTGTTCCTTCACGCCAGCCAATTCATCTTCACGCAAAAAGCCTATCTTGTCCAGATAGTGTCGAAGCTCAATGGCGTGCTAATCCATAAGTTCAATGACAAGAATAATATGGACGAGTTGGTGAATATTACCTGACCCCTTGCTAGTACTGCGGCTTGCCGATCTTTTTCCCATTGGACGAGACCTTCCTCGTCCCCAGCACTACGAAAACTACTTCGCTTCCTATGGGCTTCATGCACCTCGTCTTTCAAGCTAAAGGCCAAGTTTCTCGAGGTCCGAGACTGAGATTCGGTCTTTTTCGGTCGGGTGACTAGACACGATCGGTGAGAGTGAGTCTGATAAAGCGAGACATCGGACTAACAAGTAGAGTGAAAGACGAGGTTGACCACCGTGTCATATTTCGGGTTTAGTCCCACGAGTCTACAACCCATGTCAATCAAGTTAGGAGGCAAAGCTACGAGGACTTACTTGGTATCCCGGCAGGAAGGGCACAGCCTAACTCCTAAATCTGGATCTGGTTTGGCCGTAGCACTTGCGCCACACAACTAACCAACCTTCAGCCCTACTCCTTTTCGCAGCCGCATCCAGTACTCACAGTACAATACTTGGAGAATACCAACGCAGCGTACTGTGGTTCACACATGTCGGGCGGACAAGGCGGCAGCCCATCCATGTTGCTCTCGGCGCGCCGCCACATCTGGACAACTGACCGCTGCAGCAACATATTCCGAAAGAATCTACTCGACCGCGATAGTGCGACCAAGTCGCCTGGGTTAAGAAGATAGGCAATCTGAAAATACAGGTAACACTACGTTAGAACAAGACAAAAAATCAATTAATCGCTGAACTAACCTCCGTGAATATGTCAACTGGCATCTTCATCAGCCCCTCCAGCCCGCCCTGCTTCCCTCGAACATACTTCTTGCGTGTAGACTTGGTAATCCCTTGCTCGGAGCGTGCGCGTTTCTTGCTTGGGGCAGGTGTGTCGCGTTGGTCGGATGAGTCGTTTCCCCCAAGAGGCTCGCCGTCTTCTTCCTCGCGATCTGGGATGCATTGGTTAGTTCACTCGGCCTTACATGAGACAACGAAAATTCCACTACAACCGTCTTTCCCTACACGTGTTGTATCTGAAAGAGCTAGTTCCAGGACAAGCAAACGACCCAAACCCCACAGCTTAACTCACTTGTATCGTTCTCGTCCGCCTCCATAGGGGTTGAGCTAATACCAGACCCACTGCTCAGAGCTTCAGTGACAACATAAAGTTGCCAAATAGAAATACAATGCATACCACTTAGTTACGACCATGGTAGTTCAATATTATCGGCGTAGGTCGAGGTTAGATTTCTGTCTTTCTCCCACGTCACGTGCTTCTGAATCCGATGTAAGCCCCTTTACGGCACCGCGATCTTCGGCGCTTAAGCTCGCCACCTCCTGAGCCGACAACCTTTTCTGGTCCAAAACCCGTTTCACTAATGCAATAAGTACTCAAAATTTAACATTTTAAAGATAGGAGCGCGTAGCCAGCGGTTACACTGGTTCAGTCAAACCCTGGCAATATCCGAACAAAAGATCCTACAGGTCCACAGATCTACTCATCACAACAAGAAGAAACACAAACATTTTCAACTCTCTCGGGGTACCAGGAGCAGATAAGGAACAAGCTTTATGAATACTGAAGTTTAATATACGCACGACAGTTACGGAGTACGGTAGTAAGTTACCCAGCGGCTTGTTTCAGCGTGGACAAAATACGGTTTATCCGACGAACCGGTTCGAAAAGGCTGCTGCGCACACGTAACCCATCCCACATGGATTTAGCAGTCACATTGGGCCAGAGTGCGTATAAATAACTGTTGAGTTACTTTCAATATTCTCTTGGATCGACAAGACAGATATTCCAATAAAAACTCACCGAGCTACATCCTCATACGAGTAGTTGTCCAAATTGAATTCGGCTTGAATGGATAAAGGGCGTTGTGACTGGTTGGGCGGCTTCGCGAACTCCTCGCTGCTAGGACCCTCGTCAACCCCCTCAAATTCTATGGAGCCCAGTTCCAGGGAACGTAGCCGAGGCAGTTTTACCACCGCATGCCGAAGGAATTGATGGCCCACCATGGTGCACGAAAGACGAAGAACCTCGACGCAAGGCAACGCGTCAAGCATCTGTGTAGGTGTAACTCCCGGTTCCAGGTCCACCATATCAACCTCGAAGTGCCGAATAGGCAGCAGCCGAAGCATGTCAATTGTACGAGGGCACATCTCAAAACCCGCATTATTATCTCCCATTTTAATAGATAAACTAGTCAGTTCCCGACAGCGAGACATGAAGCTGCGTATAATATCTGATCGGGAGCCGTGGTAGTCCCAGACAACGATGTCGTCCCCGCAGTCATCGAAGATGAGAGAAGCGTGCGTCAGCCGCTGGACAAGCGGTTCCAGGCTGCATAGATGCTCCGTGTTGCGTGGATCAAGGTGTATCAGCTGGAGAGTCCTAAGCGCAGGGAAAGAGTCATCGGACAAGCCGTAGTCTCCCCATGAGGGCCCTCCATCACCGGTTGATTGTATGACTAGGGTTTCAAGGCAAGGAAGCCTACTGATCGCCTGGAATGTTTCGAGTTCAAGTATAGCCGGGCTAGTGGTCAAGGAGCGCAGATTGTTTAGCATCCCTATCTGTTCGTGGATCGTGTCTTTGCCATCCGTGAATATAATTTCCTCAGGGCGGGACCAGCCATCCGGATCGCGGTGTGCCGTGCCCGGAACTGGTTCTCCAGGGTGCATAAACAGACTCTCAAGGCTCGGACATTGGGAAGACACAGCATGGAGAAGTTTAGCCGCCGAAGTTATATTTTGCCAGATCAGCAAGCGACCGTGGATAGAAATCTTGATATGCCGGACAGACGGGCCAAGAAAGACTTGAAGCCAATCAAGCTGGGATTCATCCAGTGGGCCCGGGAAGGGGTGTGTGTATGTCAGAGAGCGTAAGTTAGGAAGTAGCACAGTCGGCCTGACGAGGCGAGGGAGCAAGCGCCAGGTGCCTTGTATACGATATTTGTGAAAAGTTACACGCGAGATCTCTAGGTTCTCCACGAACGGCGCGTAAAGGAGAAGCCTTGTCGGATCCACTATGGCGGACAGTGCATTCTGCGATGCGAGAGTGGAAAATCAATAAGACCGGTAACTGCAGCGGAACAACATACCAGACTACAACTATTGTCTAATGTTCCCGGAATGAGCCTAAGCAGATGAATTACGCCAGGCACGTTCTTCCATACCGACGCTCGAGCGGAAAAGAAACAGGAGCGGCATACACGCAGGAGGCGCGCACAGTCCTTGCGACTTGAGAAACGACAGATAATAATCGCAAGCTCTGGAATTCCAAAGACCCGCTCCGAAGGTGACATTAAATTGGGGGAGAGGTTAAGGCAAAAGTTGTTCGTGGTTGAAGTTGGTGCTGTGTGATCACCGGCAAACCTAGGCTTAGTCAGCTTCCGGGTTGGTGCACGTTTAGCTAAGCGGGTTACCAGGCTGAAACAAGGAAATTGTTAAAAATGATTTAATCAAAACAAGATACGGAGTGTGTAATACAACAGAGAATACAAAGCCGGACCATGGTATCAAGGTGCCGGATGTCAAGACGACGCCGAAGAATGGGCCAACGCCAAATTCGCCGTTGAAGAACCAGACGCTACTTGTGCATCGTGGAACCAATCCCATTTTTTAGACCACTCGCTACCGAGGCGATCTACATTAATACGTGGCCCATAGTGAGTTCCTTTAACAGGAATGGAAACGTCATGCCTTGACACAAGGTCAAGTTAGCCTTGCGTGGATCTAGATACAAAACCGTACTCACACATCCAGCATATGTATCGCCAATTCATCAGGATCCATCGGCCCCCACCCCACCACTGATATCGCGCAACAGACAAGGCAAATCGACTGGGGTACGGTCGGATCAATTGGAAGGAGCATATAATGAGATTCCGCTTCTGTCAAGAGCTCTGCTAGCGGTTTGGGATTGTCTTGCGTTTCGAGGTCGTGCACGTTTTTGTAAACTATTGGGTGGCGGGTAGGGAATAGAGTTTGAGGATTTTTGTTGCGTGCCCAAGCATCAAGTCCGTGCACGTAGTGGTCTACCTATGGGGAGTTTCAGCGGGCGGAAGTTAGGGGTCACACAGCAAGACGTACCAGTTCGTCCCACGTTTTCGGCATTTTGTCTCCACATCTCCTACAGACGAATCTCGTCTTCAGGGCGTAAAGTTCAACTCGGGAAACATCTGGCATCCCAAGATCCCTGAGTAGAGGTATTACGATCTTTTCGAGTTTGGTGTGTCGTCGATAAACGCTGAAATCCAAGTTCTGGCCCTCGGGTTCGGAGTCCTAATCGTTTAGAGGGGCAAATTCGTCCTCATAGAAGTACTCCTCCTGACCAGAGACTAATAGTGGATAGTAGTAGGGATAGTCCTTGCCATGCGACATCGACCACACACTAAAATCGGTTAAAGGAGCCGACTTTTTGAATATTGTGTCGGCGCGAAGCAGGAGCCGAAGGTCTCGGGAAAGTTGAACAGTCAGTTCGGTACTACCTCCGACCTAATGAATGTTATATTAGAATAACGTCGAAGGAACTAACAAGACGTGCGCACCGTGAGTACGACATCTGCACCACCTGTAGCCTCGCTCTCAAACCTTTCTACGAGTTGCCTTTCCACGTTTGCTCTCCACTCTAGCACTTTTCGTCGAATTTGTCCCTTTCGCGTCTCGAGCTCCGCCTGCACCTCCTCGATCGCAATATCTTGCTCGCTTAGGTCAGCGAGGCAGTCCCAGGTTAGCGTAAGACTAGTGTTCGGGAACGTATTTTTGAATTCGAAATGTTGTGCATTTATGATGTCGTCCAGGTCAAATTCATCTTCCAGGGAAGGCATGGCTGGAGGGTGAACGCCGAGAGCGCTGAGAATGGGCTCCAGCGGGTGCTCGTCACTTTTCATCTGCTTGAGGAATTGGTGGATGTGCCTACGACGCTGGAGTCGTCGTGCAGCCGCGGCGCGTGCGATGTGTCGCTCACGATTCTCTTGCAACAAAGGAATTAGCTTGCGCAGTATGTTATCCCAAACTACAAAGTGGGTGAGCCGAACGTATGCTACTGGAAATTGATGATACGTACTTCGGGCCGTGAGTGGGTTTGCAGTATCTACTATCGCACGCCATGGCTTTCCGTCGGATTTAGAAAATGACATGTCTTCGTCCGTCCACCCCAAGGCTTTGAGGCGATTGACGATACTGAATTTTTTCAGCTAATAATAGGAAGGTCTGATAATGTGTGGGACTCACGCCTGTCGCCTTTGTTGCTTCACGCCACCTAGCTCTCTGCTACGAGACTTGCCGACAGAATCGAGGTAGCGAGCGAGCTGCGAGCCAAACTGACACAAACAATGAGCAAACATTATGACGTTGAGGTACGATTCCTTAACTCACCTTTCGCCTTGTCAACACTAGTGTGCGACACTCTTGCTCCCATTTTGCCAGGCCGGAATGGTTTCCAGCGTCTTTGAATTCCCGTTGCTTATTAAGCACACCCTCGACCTGTTGTCTCAGGCTACAGAGTGGTTCTTGAGTACCCCGAGGTCGAGACTTGTCCGTTTTGAACCTGATAGCTAAGGAGAAATCGCTAAGGTAGACGTTTCAAAATAAGATCGGAAAACCAACTCGCAGAGCTGTCCACAAGAGTCTGGTCTATGACAGATTGAAGGCCCAATGGCACGATGTCTCTGAGTCTGACACGCATCAGGAATATGGCCAGCTGACAAACGTGCTACACTTACTCATTTTCCCTGCATATGGCACAAAGCCTGACGCGCAAGTACACGTCTGGCTTGGCCGTCGCAATGGCACCGCACAACTAACAGATTATCAGCTCCAGCGTACTCCTTGCCATCACGACTCACATTGCAGTGCTTTGAAAATAAAAGTGCCGCATACTGTGGTTCGCACATATCGGGCGGACAGGGCGGCAACCCAGGCATGTTGCGTTCGGCGTGGCGCCACATTTGAATGGCCGATCGTTGGAGCAACAAGTTGCGAAAGAATTTGCTCGACCGCGCAAGCGCAACTAGGTCACCGGGGTTCAAGAGGCTCGCAATCTAAACCGCGATGAAAGGCCTCCCTAAACAAAGCGGGCACGACTCACCTCGGCAAAAATGTCGATAGGCATCTCCATTAGCCCTTTCAAAATACCCTTTTTGCCCCGAACATATCTTTTGCGAGGCTTGGGAGTTTTCTGAGCAGGACGCGCACCCGTTTTGGTTCGTTGTGGCTCATCTTCGGATGAATCGTCGCCAGCAAACAAACCGTGTTCTTCCTTGAGCTCGGCTATAATAGATTTATAACGAATTTCAGGGGGTCATTACTCTAGTTAGAAGCTAAATACTACTTACCGGGCCCATCCTCTGTATCGAGCATATCTGGAACACCAATCAAAGTACGAAAAGAGCTACATCAAGCGAACTTGCCCTGATCTGCCATTTTTATCGCGGTGTATGGAAAAACAACGTCTGTGTCGCCGTACAGATGGGATATTGGGCAAACCCGCCGGGAGGCCGAGAACGACTCAGCTTATAGACTCGGTGGTGGTCGTCCTGTTCCGAGGTCCAAGGGTTTGGTCTAATTTGGTGCTGTTGAGTCACGAGGCGTTGGCTGTGCTGTCCCAAACAATCCCCCGACATTTGGCTGAATCAACTATTATCCGCCTGTAGGTTAGGTCTTGCTCTTAGGTAGGCCTAGGGAGTAGTATACGTGCCTGGGTAAATCTCGGAAGCTCTGCTTCTTATATCTAGCATTTATTGACCGAAATTCGACCTTGGAACCGGTATGTCACGGTTTAAGCTCGGTCGTCTATCCCGGGTTTCTATAGTCTTAAAACGGTACTCATAAAGCAAAATGACTTTTGTTAGCGTGATTGTGCAGAGAAATAAACGCATACATCCGGAATTCACGCGACCAAGTCCGTGCGGCAGTCGGCCCGTGTTCCCAGTTTTCATGCCCATTTATTTACCACTCTCAGTCGTGTCTATTTTATTTTTTTTACAATGAACCGAAGCAGCCTAGGTCAACCCTGACCAAGCATACCCATTCCCAATACTTTGGCCTCACACCGGATGAGCAACTGTCGCCAAAGCCATGGTTTCAGATTCGCGAGCATCGTGGCACGCATCCCACACCCTGTGCCACTTATCGCCCTGAGACAGGTAGCATTCCATTCCATAGTGTAGGCCTTCGAGCGCTTCTGTAACGCCATGCCTTTACGTCCCGGTCAGTTTCATCCACACGCATACCGGTATCGTACTTACACATCTTGCAAATGCACCAGCATATCTCCTGGGTTCAACCGCACCCCAGTCCTTCCGGTACATCTACAAAGGTGGCAACGCGGGCGGCTCTTGGGATCACCCGTCGGCGCGGAGTTTACACGCGCAAGCAACTGGTCGATCTCGCCCTCCTTGTAAAGTCGCACTAGCGGTTTGGAAATATCCGTCGACTCTGGGTCGTGCACGTTTCGGTACAAGATCGGATGACGGACTGGATGTTTGCTTTGGATGTCCTTCTGCTCGTTCCAGAACTTGTGTTGTACGATATAGTGCTCCACCTGAACACGTTTAAATCAGTGGAAAAAACGAGCTTGATCGTCAAGGAAACGCACCAGTGCTTTCCAAGTTTTGGGCTTCCTATCGATGCACCTCTCGCAGAAGAACCAATGGTTCCCAAGCTCAAGCTCGGCTAGCGTGATATCGGGTATCCCAAGCTGCCCCAATAGCGCCTTTATGATCCGCTCAGCTTCCACCGCTCGTTCGTATTCATCCAAGTTTGTCTCAAGCCCAAAGTCGGCAAGGAAGCCAGTAGAAGGTGTTATAATATCTGGGTAGTAGCGTGGCGCATACGACGAGCGGGGGTTGCTTTGGGGGTCCAGGTTTACCCGCTTGAATACGGAGTCGGCCCGGAGGAGGATTCTAGCATTGTGGGAAAGATGCGCAGTCAGGTCGGTGCTACCCTTGACCTAGAATACGTCAGATAGAACGAGTTGTAGACGCAAAGGCGACTCACTACAAGAGTTGGCTCGTCTGGAACGTTGACTCCCAATTCCAACTTGTCAACGAGCTGCTGTTCAATCGTACCCCTCCACTCCGCCACCTTGACCTCGATCTCGGCTCTTCGCTCTTCTAGCCTCGCTCCCAGCTCCTCGATAGTCATCTCCACCTCGGGCAAGTCGTTTAGGCAGTCCCATTTGAGTGCCGTGTGAGCCTTCGGGAATGGGTTCGTGAGTTCAAACTGACTCTTGGGAAGGGCGGGAACCTTCGGCCCGTCCGAACTGGAGGTGGGAGCGGGCACCATTCCAAGAGCCTCGATAATACACTGGAACGGGTGCACGGTCCGCTTCATCTCCCGTAAGAACTTGCCGACGCAGTCACGACGCTCGATTTGCCGCGTGTGTCTGTCGCATTCAATCTTCCATTCGCGGTTTTTTTCCATGATACCCGTCAGTTTTGGCAATAAATTCTTCCACACTACACGATTTAGCAGTTAGATGCGGGCTCGACAGTGGACTACGATACGCACTTCGGTCGGTAAGCGGTTTCGGAGCTTCCACGAGTGAACGCCACTCAGTCTCGCCAAGACCATGGAAATTTATGTCTTTTTCAGCCCAGCCCAAAGCTTTCAGACGTTCGGTGATGCTACGACTAACTAGTGAGTGTAGTTCCAGCATATATAAGGGAGCCACACTTACGTTTCTCGCCTCTGTGCTTTTATAAGGACCAATTCGTCATCGCGCATCCACGCCATTTTGTCAAGGTACCGCCGAAGCTGAGGAGCATGCTAGGCCGCAATTTAAATAAAGGTAAGAAAATGAACGCCCTTGTATCTTACCTTGCCTCTTGCTAGTACTTCCGCACGCCGATCCTGCTCCCACTGGGCCAACCCCTTCTCGTCCCCAGCGTTGCGAAAATCCATTTGCTTCTTGTATACCTCTTCCACCTCGTGTTTCAGGCTAAAAACCGAGTTCCTCGAGAGTCGAGGCTGCGATTCAGTTCTTTTCGGCCGGATGCCTGGCAAGAGTTGGTCTGAGCGTGTCGATACAGTTAGACATTGATACTGACAATTAGAGTGAAAGACTAGGTTGACCACAGGATCGCGCTTCAAGTTCAGCTCCGTAAGTCTGCAAAATATATCAGATAAGTTGGGGGCCCACGGGATATAGCCTTACTTCGTGTCTCGACAGGATTGACACAATCGAACACCCAAACCCGCATCCGGTTTAGCCGTCGCGCTTGCGGCACATAGCTAACTTACAGTCAGTATCCTATTTTCTCGACAACAAACAGTACTTACGGTGCAATACTTTGAGAATATTAGCGCGGCGTATTGGGGCTCGCACATGCCGGGTAGGCAAGGCGGCATTTCGAGCATGTTGCTCTCAGAGTGACGCCACATCTGGACGGAAGAGCGCTGGAGTAGCATTTTATGAAAGAATTTGTTGGACCGTGATAGAGCGAGCAGGTCGCCTGGGTTGAGGAGGTATGCAATCTGAATACACACGTGACACTTAGCCACACGCGGTGAAATGAAAATAAAGTTAGCCACCGGACTAACCTCTGTGAAGATCTCAATTGGCAGGTTCATTAGGCCCCCCAGTTTGCCCTGCTTCCGCCGGACATGTTTCTTGCGAGTTGACGTGGCAGGTTCTTGCTCAGAACGAGCGCGTTTCTTGCTTGGAGCGAGCGCGTCGTCTCGATCCGCGCCCGACTCTCCATCGACCGGTTTCACGTTCTCTCCCGCAAGTTCTGAGAGTAGCATTAGTAGACTTGATCTAGAACATTGTGGTAATGCATTACCGGTTTCGTCTTCTTTTAGCTTGGACATCTCTGGGAGAAACCGGTTGAGTAGCAGCAAAGGGTTGACACCCAGACTCACCTGCGTCGCTCTGGTTGACCATCGTATGAAACGGATTAATCTCCAACCTAACATCCGGTAAACGCGTTAGAAATTCGGAAATATATACAAGAGCACACTCTAGAGCACATACCGCGTGGCAACGTCCTATGGTTGATCAGAGCTAACTTAGGGGGATCGCCAGCTTATGTAACGCGACGCGTCAGATGTGTCAGCATTAAAACTGTGCAGTACCAACTCTCAAAACCAACCAATGGCGTCTGGAGTTGCACGAAACCGAGATAGAAATTATTTTTGCATGTACTACCACGCTAGCGCTCAAAAATTCGCCAACGTCAAATATCGAGCATCGTCACGTTCAAGTTCTGGTTCAAGCACAGGGGAAGTGGCCTGCAAAGCCTGGGTTTCACTACCGTACAAGCGCTCCTAGTTACGATTCTACTGAAGGAGATTCCGGATCCGGAGGGATATGGACATCGTGGAACTCGTTCCACACGTCATGCCATTTGAGATTTGGGGCGTCCCCGTAGTGTAACCCGTCAATCGGTGCTACGACATCATGCCTATGTACCCCCTTAGTGCCATGAACGCGGAAATAGATCCAATGCTCACACTTCTCGTGCATGCGCCAGGATATCCTCCCGACCCATTCGAACATCTGACCTTCCGGTCGCTTCGCAAAGGTAACAGCGTGGCCGGCCGGGAGCGGAGGAGCTAGGCGAGTTGCTACCAGAATCATCCGTTTGACTAGCCTCCTCTTCTGCCAGTAGATGTACCAGCGGTTTGGGGTTGTTCATCGATTCGGTGTCGTGCACGTTTCGAACCACTATAGGATAGCGGATGCGGTCGTCGTGTGCGTCATTCTGGGAAGCCCAGAGCTTGAGCTCCAGAACATAATGTTTCACCTATTATCGGTTCATCGTTAGTTCGCACTAAACGCAATGTGCTAACAAAGCATACCAAATCTTTCCACTTTTTGGGCTTCCCACTTTTGCACCTCCCGCATGTGAATCTTGACTTGAAAACCCCGAGCTCAATGTGTGAAGCGTCCTGCATCCCGAGTTCGCGCAACAACGGTTTGACTATCCGCTCCGTCTCGGTGTCTCGAGTGTATCGCTCCAAGTCGGTCTCTTGGCCAGTATCAGAACCAGTGTAGCTTTCAGACTCCTCGAGACCATCGTAGAATGAGCTGACAAAATTTGGGTAATAGCATGGTGGTCGCCCTTCATACGACATAAAAGGTGCGCTATTGGTGTTTGACCCCTCTTGGGAGAATAGAGTGTCGGCACGGAGAAGTAAGCGGGTGTTCCGGGGAAGCTGCATTGTCGAGTCTGTGCTCCCAGCGACCTTGTTGCGAGTTAAGCGGAATAACAAGCGACGGGAAAGCTGTTGCTTACTGTGAGAACCACATCCTCGTCGATTTGGTCAGCCTGAGCTTCGAACTTTTCAACCAGCCGTTGCTCAACCAGAGTCCTCCACTCCAGTGCTTTCTCCTCGATTTGTGCTTTCCGCTCTTCTAATCTAGCCGCGACCTCCTCGATATCTATTTCCGGTTCGTCCAGGTCACGAAGGCAGCCCCATTTGAGAGCCGTCTGAGTTTTTGGAAATGGATTCGGCGTTTCTGGAAGGGCGGTGGAAAAGACCAAAAGCCTCAGCATACCGACGTCCCCACCCACGTCAGGAGGAGGTGGAGTCGGGACACCGAGAGCCCCGAAAATAGGCTCAAATGGATGTTCCGTATATCTCATGTCTAGCAGAAACTTGTCTATGCGTGCGCGTCGCTCAATCCGCCGTTTCTTCTTCGCGGAGACGATATGCCGCTCGCGATTTTCTTCCAGCATCTGAGTCAGCTTTGGTAGTATGTTGGTCCAAACTACGCAGATAATGGGTAAGCTACTCGGTTAGCAACATAGGACGTCACGCACCGCGATCGGTGAGTGGCTTAGGGGCATCTACCACTACACGCCATGGCTTCAGCTCGGGACCTTCAAACTCCAGGTCCTCATCCGTCCAGCCCAAGGCTTTCAGGCGTTCAAAGATACTACAAGCGGTTATCAAGCGATGAATCGGTCCATAAACCCCAAGAAACTTACGTCTCTCGCCTTTGCTGTTTCATACTCTCCAGGTCTTCCTCCCGCGACGCTTCGGTTTCTTTAAGGTAATCAAAAACTCGGCCAGCGTGCTTGTTGGAACAGTCGGCAAAAACTGAATTTTAGTGTATAAATGGCTTACCATGCGCCTCGCCAACACCTCCACCCGCCTCTCCCGATCCCATTGTGCTAGCCCCCGTTGGTCTTTAGCATGGCGGAACTCCCCTCGCTTCTCGAGGATCTCATCTATCTCATTCCTCATGACGAATATCGCATCCACGGGAATTCGGGGTTGCGACTTGTTTTTCTTTGGCCGGGTGCCTGGAAGGCAAACAGTTCAGCGGTCGTTGCAAGCCCGGATGCTAATACTAACGAAGGGAATAGTGAACGAGGGTAAGGTCGAGGTCTAGGCGATCACGTTTTCGGCTTATCACTTCGACTCTACGACACCTATCAGAAATGTTACAACTCGCGAAGAGTAAACTTACTCAGTGTCTCGACACGAGTTGCAGAGCCTCACCCGTAGGTCTAGGTCTGGCTTGGAAGGCGCACTCGCACCACACAACTGGCAAAAGTCAGCTCCGCTTCATCGTTGTAAGCCCGCACCCGCCACTTACTGTACAGTACTTTGAGAATACAAGCGCAGCGTATTGTGGCTCGCATATCCCGGCAGGGCATGGCGGTAGTCCTGGCACATTGCTTTCCGCGCGCTGCCAGATCTGCGCAGATGAGCGTTTGAGTAACATCTTGCGGAAGAACTTGTTGGACCGTGCGAGAGATATGAGGTCCCCTGGATTCAGGAGGTAGGCAATCTGCATATATATATAGAACGCCAGTCTAAACAACAGCCACTCAGACAGCGCCAAACTAACCTCGGTGAATATTTCGACTGGCATCTTCATGAGGCCTTTCAGGCCGCCCTGCTTCCCCCGAACGTACTTTTTGCGGCTATTGTTCACAGGTGCTCGGCCGGAGCGTGCACGTTTCTTGCCGGGGACCAATGCGTCATCGTGTTCAGACGAAGTGTTTCCATCTATCGATTCGTCTTCGCCTAGAGTGCAATATTTCAGCCTTGATGGAAACGGGGTCCAATAACCTTACCTAGGTCACGCTTGTCCTTGGGCGTGTCTAAGAAAACGGGTTGAGCTGCGGAAGGTAAGAAAACAAATGGTGATCCCACCATCCTCTTTTGTGATTATGCTCTCTGGATTAGCATTTGCGTTACTACATAAGCGGAGTAAAAGTTAAGCAACCAGCATTTTAAAGGGAGCTATGGTGTGCACCGTCTGGTAGTAACCATGGTTGATCAAAGTCAGCTCGTGGAGACAGGATGACATAATACAATATACAGT
>WSLM01000527.1:0-12004 GCA_019677335.1 Ceratobasidium sp. UAMH 11750 | reverse complement strand
ACCACCTACGAGAGCTGGGACCGATCCTCGTCCTACGAATGGGAATGTTGACCCTCGCCCCCTCCCCGAAGACGTGCGAAACCGCGCCAAGCCCGACGATCCACGACCGAGACCTGAAGACCAGCGCCTCCCTAGGACCGAAGATCCCCGACCCCGACCGAGCAACCCATTACCCGACAGTCTCCCGCGTCGCCCATCCGTCCCGAGTCCAATCACGCAGCACCCAGCTCGCGACCTATCAATTATTGCCCCAATGGGCAGACAAGACATGGGCAGACGGGATTCGGGAGGTGGGAGCGGAAGATACGATCCTAGAAGGGACATTGGGGTAAGAGACGACAGACGAGAATCAACTTTGAGCGACCGACGCGGTTCGACGTCCGGACGCGACTCTGTCAACAACTGGCAACCTCGAGCCAACACACAACCCCGCCCGCTCCCGCCCCTCGATACACGCGCCTCTAACCTCAACGCGCGAAAGGATCACAGCCCGCATACGCCCCGGAACCAACCGCTCCCGCTCGAACCACGCGGAGGACAAGCGCGTGAACGCTCGCCTGCGAGAAAGAGCGGGAGTCCAGCAATGGGTAGGACCGCAGGAGTGACGACACCCCAAAATAATCGATCGAGAGCTGGCTCGAGGAGGCGGAGTCAGAGTCCGCGGGGGATGTACCTGAGAGCCGAGTCTGGATCTATACGATCGTCGCCGATGGATATGGACAGTAGTTAGAGTTGGTCATTGGCTGGTTCACTCTTTTTTATTTTGCTTTAGTCTTGCTCGTTTATTGGTTGTGCTTTCGTGCATTACGGTCTGTTTGTATATAACAATAGCTGTTGTGGTTTGGTTAGATAATGGCACACGTTTCTTGCGCATATACTGTTGAATGGCTGAGGAATTCCCATGTTATCCACCTTGTGCAGGCCGCACTTCACGCCGTCTTGACGAAGACATGCACACTTTACCCACCAAACGTATGGCAATACATTGAACGATATATCCTTCTTGTGCTTTCCAGCTGGCTGCAAATTTTCAAACGGAGTCGCAATAAGGAGCATCCTTTGATGTACACTGATTAGATTAGTCTCTAGCTTTACCAGCAGAGTAAGGATGGTAGCTGTATGCGTTGCCGGTTCACACTTCCCCATTCGCACTACCCCAAAATGGGCTGATTGCATCCATAAAAGGAGAGCACAGTAGCTACGGAGGAGCAATCGACGACCAGCCGGGGCCATGCACAAACTTGGTGAAGTCCATAACCATCCTCCGACGAGATGGTGTGGTGGATATGCAAATGGACGAGTCATCAACCTCTCGTAACTCTAGAGGAAGCCAAAGAAACAAGCTGCCGTCTGACCCGGTGACCCATCCGTCCGGATTAGAATAGCGTGCGAGTAGAGAGCTAGTCGAAATGAAGTGAGAGTAAGAACAGCCTGAAGTGACTGGTATCTGAGTGCCTGGATAATAGGAATCAATGGGGTGTTGGGAAGGCAACAGGGGGAAAATCGACATACCTGGCAAGCGGCGGGGGTTGCGCGAGCTCGCTTCGCCACATGCATCTACATCCCAGATACGTATGGTGCTGTCGGAAGAGCCGGAAACGATGCGACGAGTATCAGACGAGAACGCGACCGCATATACCCCAGTCAATGACGTATCACCCGAGTGACCGAGCAGCGGTTCCAGCAGTGCTGTACCCGTTTCTGCATCCCACACCCGCACGGTATTGTCGCAAGAGCCAGACACGATGCAACGACCATCAGGGGAGAATGCGGCAGACCAGACTCGACCCGAATGACTCGGCAACATCTGGAGGACCGCAAAACCTGTCTTCACATCCCACACCCGCACCGTAAAATCCTTGAAGCTCGAGAGAATGTGGCGGCCATCGGGAGAGAATGCGACAGAGTATACGTAGCCTGAATCGCTTCGCAGCGGTTTGAGAAGTGCAGAACCTGACCGTGCATCCCAGACGCGTATCGTCACGTCACCGGAGCCAGAAACCATACGACGACCGTCAGGCGAAACTGCTACGGACCACACCCCGCCCGAATGACCTTTCAGCGGTTTGAGCAGCGCAGCACCAGTTTCGGCGTCCCATAGACGGATGGTATTGTCGCTAGAGCCTGAAACGATGCGATTATAGCGGGTTGAAAGCGCAACAGAGTTCACTTCATCCGTATGCCCTCGCAATGGCCCGAGTAGTGTAGCACCCGTCTCGGCATCCCAGATCCGTATCGTCTTGTCAGCAGAACCCGAGATGATGCGACGTCCATCGAGCGAAAATACAACGGAGTACACTCGGCTCGAATGGCCTTGTAGCGGCTCAAGCAAGGCAACACCTGTCTCTGCATCCCACAGCCGCACGGTCTTGTCATCGGAGCCTGATGCGATCCAACGGCCGTCAGGAGAGAATGCAACAGACTGCACCGCATCCGTATGACCTTGCGACTCTTCGGGTCCCTCGCCCCTCGCTTCTGCATCCCAGATCCGGGTAGTCTTGTCCCCAGAGCCCGAAATGATGCGGCGACCGTCAGATGAAGATGCGACAGAGTATACGGTATTCGAGTGACCTCGCAATGGTTGGGCCAGTGCAGTACCAGTCTCTGCGTCCCATATTCGTACCGTGTTATCCGTGGAACCGGAGAAGATAAGATGACCATCGGGTGAGAACGTGATAGACTTCACCGAACCAGAATGACCGTGTAGCCGTAGCAGTGAAGCACCTGTGGTCGCATCCCAGATCCGTATGGTTTTATCGTCGGAAGCCGAGGCTATATGGTCGCCACTAGGCGAAAACACAACAGAGTTAACTGAACCTGCATGACCCCACAGCGGTTCGAGTAATGGAGTGCCTGTCTCGGGATTCCATACGCGCACGGACCCGTCCATGGAGCCCGAAACTATGCGACGTCCATCAGATGAGAACACAACCGAGTAAACCGGGCCGGAATGACTTTGCGACGACTCGAGCAGTGCAACGCCAGTGTCTGCGTCCCAGATCAACATCAACCCGCCCGCGGAACCAGAAACGATACGATGGCCATCAGGTGAAAACGCAACAGACCGTACCCCGCCCGAGCGGGGCTGCAGCACCGTGAGCAACACAGCGCCCGTCTGTGCATCCCATACTCGTAGCGTCTTATCCGAGGAGCCGGAGACGATGCGGCGGCTATCAAGCGAGAATGCGACCGACCACACCCGCTTCAAATGACCTTGCAACGGCTCGAGGAGCGCAGAACCCGTTTGCGCATCCCACACTCGCACCATCTTGTTGTCGGAGCCTGTCGCAATCCGACGGCCGTCGGGAGAAGTCGCGGTCGTGTTGACCACATCTGCGGCCCATATGGTTCGTAGACATGGAGTCCAATTCTGCACTTCCCCTTGATTGAGAACAAGCAAATTCGGAAAGTGACTACGCATATATTGTGCCACTTGTGACCTGCCGGGCGCTAGTGCAAGAGCAGACACATACAAGTGCGGCGTGCTCTCGGATATCGCATCGTACGACCATAAAACGAGCCGGTACACGTCATACGCATAGGCTTGGCAGTCCTTTGCAACATTCTACTCGAATTCGTTTGATGAACGTCTAGTGCGGTGCGGTAATCACTCACCGATGCACGACTAAGCTCCAACAGGCTCGATAGCGCGACGCTCAGCTTCCTGAGTAGGCTCAGAGCCTCGATCCAATACAACAGCTCGCATCCAAATAAGAAGGCTCGCAGTGGTTTGTCGGTTGTACCTCCTCGACTCCTGACGACGTGGCCCGCCCAGTAAAGACAGCTATACCGAAGCTGCGGACTGATTGCGCCTCGCACTCGCACGTCTAGGTTCGGTACGTCCCTGTTACGCTTGTCAGACGTCCCGAGTTCGCACATGTTGAAACGTAGTTCCATCGTCATCGTCTCTAGACAACAGCCCGCCAGCAGTGCGTTATGCTCCCCAAGATCTAGGCATAGCTCCCCGGACCGAGTCCGATCGGTGATATAACTCGTGAACGATGGGTGGATGATCCGAATAACATTGCCGTGTGCATGATCGAAATGTAGCAAGGAAGAGAGACTGTGTAGTACGCGACCGATGGTATATAAAGGGACACGTCCACGCAAGAGCTTAGAGAGATTAAGAATGGACAATGGCATGCGAGCGGATGTTACGACGAGGATCCCTAGGCATCGTAGTACTACCGAAAGGTCATTAGTCTTCTTGTTTATCACGCTGGCCCTTATAGTAGTCGCATATAGTGTGTCGAGCTGGGTAGACGCGTTAACCGGACTGGTGCTAGCTAAGACTTGCTCCAGGCGCTTGCGTGGGTCGTATCCATCCGCAATAAACTTGCAAGTAGCTTGCGCCCATTGGAACAGTCCTCCTGAGCGCTCAGATAGCCTGTCGACCGCATCCTTAGGCCAGCTCTCGAGGGTTTGTTCCAAGTTGCGTAATTCGGCTTGGATAAATTTGTGGATATCAGCGTGAGCATCATATTCGAGCAAGTTATACGATGCGAATGAGTGCATGCCGAATTGTGTGAAACACTTCTGGATATCTGGATCTGGTCGACTAGTCACCACCACCCGCAGCCAAGGCACAGCTCGAGAGATGTTGTACAAGCACGTGATCAGCTGTTGGCGGGTGTCAATAGTTCCGCATTCATCCAGAGCGTCGACACAAATCGTGAGTGGGCGGTCCGGCAGCTCTGATTTGGCGACCTCTCGCAGAGGCTTGATCAATAGCGCCTCGAACAGCGGTTGAATTTGCTGCGAGCATACGTCGGGATCTGCGTGGACAACGAGAACAAGTGCTCGCCCGTATGGTTTCCATCGTAGCGCAAGACCATAGGCTATAGTCGTGAGTATTCGCCGTGGGTCACGGAGTTCGGGATTGCCGCGCTTGCAGAAGAAGCTCGCGGCAAGCGCGCCCTGTTTGTTCAGATGTTGACATACAGACGCGGCAATAGAGGTCTTGCCGAGACCAGCCAATCCATGGACCCAGGCCAGGTGTTGTATATTCGATTCTTGAGCCCAGGTAGTGACGTCGTGAACGATTTTCATTCGAGTACCAGGCATGCATGTTTGTGTGGGGTCATAGCCCGCCAAATCCACTGGTGTAAGCCTCGATCGAAGCACACCTGACAACGATATTAGGGATAGACAACGATACCACGACTATTACTTACTCTCAGTTTGTACGCCGACTCCTATGTCAAAATCCTTCCTCAGGCTCTTGAGCCTGGTGATAAACGTTTGTATAGTCGATTTTCCGGGAGCGATAAACCTCGTTTGAACTATAGTTATATCACAGGTGAACATTATGTATAGCACGACGAAACGCCACGCACCTCGAGAAATACGTGAGTCAAGGCCCAGAATGAACAGCGCCGCATCCTCAACCAGGTTCAGCATCCCCGTCACAGTTTCACTGAGATTTACGTTGGCAAGATGTTTGACAAGCTCCATAGGAGGTATTATCTCGGCTAGATCTTCGACTAGCTTGCTTGAATCCTTGTTTTGTTGGCCTTGCTCTCCGAGGTGCTATGTATATTTAAACATCAGGGTACGTACAGTCTAACACACTGCTGTGAATACGTACCTCCCACGCTCTCGCACAAGCAGCAAACATCGGTTTGGAGCCTCCGTTAGGGTCTAACTACCAACGGCACACTGTGTCATCCCGAGAACTGTGACATGGTTCCGTCAACTGTACTCACATCGGCCATGATTTTTCCCAGCTCGAGCAGTGTCTTAAACGCGAATCCTGTCCCCCCAAGCTTGCCCATCGCGTTTGGCTGGCTTTCAATTTGCCGTACTTTCGCGAGAGCCTCTAGATAGGCAAGTTCAGCCTAGGACATCGCTTAGAATTGAATCGTGTCATCCTTCTGGGGACTCACAGCCTCCTCACTCAGGAATTCTAAATTCACAGCGTATCTTCCGCCATCGCAACCTACAACCAAATTATACACGAGACATACCGACGCCACGAGCAGAACGCTCGTACCCATTGACCATGTGTCCCGCTCCGCTACGTGCGGCATTCGACACATATGCGACTCGACTCGATCGCGTAGCGTACGTATTTCAATGATCCGGACTGTGACTGTGGAGGTCTCTTGTACATCACTGCAAGTCATGAATAATCAACACCAGGCAAAAGATGGAGTAAAATCGCACTCCTACCATGGCAAATACAATTTACTCCAACGTGTCGGTTGGCCCTTTGTCACTCGTCCTAGCCTGTGCGCTTTTTGGCCATCCACGAGTATCTCAATAGTCATGTCGCAATCGGATGTCCTCGGCTCAAGCGAGATCTCTGAGATTACGAGCGTGCAATTAGTACAAATGATGCGGGAGTGGAGTGTGTGTACCTCGTAAGCGGCGCCGGGACCTGCCCTTGCTGCCAGTTAATCCCCGCGATGTCATGGTGGTCGTGGCGAGAAGAGGGCTTCACGAAATATATCCAGGATGGGTTTAGCTAATCGCCCATAAGTGGTCCAGCGGGTCAATCGCGGACCGGGGTCGTCGTAAGCAAGGGAAGGGACATCCTAATCCAAGAGAAGCCTATAATAGCTACCGGTTCTACATCACAGTGGCCGGGTAAGAATCAAAGGTGACAAGCGTGGGCCGATTAGGACGTATCGTAGCGGGAGTACAAAAAAGTGGTAAATTCCTAAACAGGGCAGACGGCATAAGCCGTTTTTCGTATTCGGAATTGCTACTAGGCGAGTCGGCCAGCAAGGGAGATCCAAGACGTGGTTGGGACTGAGTAGGTACAGATGGGTAACCTAGTACATAATGATCAAGCTATCGATCATTAGGTGGTGACCGGTGCCGCCACGCGAGCGCGAAAAAAAAGGTTCTAGCCAAAATGAATATAAAATCATGTGCGTAAAGCGTAGGCAGGTCTTGGCTTTCCGCGCGTAGCCGGTGGGGTGGTGGTGGTCAGAATGACGATGTATTTGTTATTCAGTGAAGATGTTACAAAGGGTCAGCTCTCTTGTATAACATATTGTCAAACGACTGGGCTTTCAAACAAGAGACGCCCCTTCCAACGGCTATGACCCACTATACTAATCAGCAGACTACCAAACATAGGGCAGTACGCGCCATGGCACTTCCTTTTTGTAGCTCTTGTATCCCTTGCCGATTTTGTCGTTTTCTAAAATAACCTTTTCCTGCAGCGCATTCCTCAACTCATACAATAGTGATAACCAAGCCCGCGATACACTCACCTCCATCGGCATCTTGATGGAAAACACTGGAATCATCACTCCGCCAAGAATCGCCAGAGGTACCCAGTTCCAAAACATTCCCTGTTAACGGCAAGTGTCTCGCGAGCTATTGAGGTGGTATTGGGATCGACGCACCGCAAAACAAACCTCTAGGGCCATTGCATAGCTCCGCATTTCTTCAATGATTAGGCCCTATGACGAACCGAAGAACATACCTGTACATTGGATGACGTACGACGCTGTATGGGCCAGTCTTGACAAGCTTGGGACGCTCACGAACCTGGAGGTGGGCATTCTAGCGCGTTATTAGAGAAAAGCAAATACATAACTCACCCCCAGATAATTCCATTGTGAGCCTAGATGTTGGAGCGCCGAAGCCATAGCTACTCCAATGCGAAGAGAGCCAACACAGCTAGCTATTCTCGTCCCATAGTAGACCCAAGACAAGGACATGGGAGGTAGCGCGCACTTGGCAAGCCAGCCAGGCATCACGAAGCGATTCAGCGGAAGCGAGACGAGGAATGCCGCAGCGGGTATCAATACCCCAAGTCCATGTGCGGTAGTCAACAGCCGTGCTTTAGTCCGGAGAGTGCGAGGCAACTCGATCCTCCTGCCTCCCTCACGTTCGACCTTTCGTAGGTGCTTGGAGCCTGGCCATATGAGATAACACGACGCGCCACCGGCCGCCCAAGCAAGACAGTTGAGCTTCTGCACTTCAGTGAAGGGGAGATTTAGACCAGCAGTATACGAGACAAACGACATTGTAAAACAGAGGCCGGTATTATTGGGAACGGAAGCGACCGGCGTGCCCAAAACGCCCGATTTGTGTGGTCAACGCTTTGGCCAAACAAAACCCAGGCTAGGGCGCCTAAGATAGCCGCGGATTACTGGTTAAATTGGAATAGGGGTAATCAAGTGCATATATTCTAGCTGCTCCTCTCCCGTGATTCGCTCCGGATAGTTTTACTGTACTCTCAACAATAAATTATGCGATCAATAACGAACAACATGACAAGTTATGCGCATTGAATCCTCATTTATGGATAAGGTGGATGTAAGGCCAAGTATACGACGCTAGGTCAGCCCCAATAATAGTGGGGGTCGGCAACCCACTATGAGGACCCTGTCCAGTGCACCTGACTGACTAAGCGCTTCGATTGATGAAGAGACCCCCCATCTTGCGAGACCTCATCTGTATTCTATTAAATCACCACGCATTGCTAGGCTGCTAGTACAGGATGACTGAGAGGGTACTGAAGGCTGCATAGCGTACAAACGGAGCGCATACACGCTGTCTACTCTATATTAAGCGAATTTATTCGAACGTGGCTGGTTTTGATCTCGTTCAATATGAACTGATTCAGTTCGTATTGGCCGGATATCCTCAGTTCGCACTCCTGCCATGAGCCCCGTGCATACTTTTTGTGATCATACCACTTGTTTGTTGCCCAACACAGGCGTGTGCCGTGAATATGAACATATATTGTCCCAGACGGCCTCTTCAGCCTCACTACCTGGCTCCAACGAGCTCAGGTGCTACTATAACCACCTACACTATTGGGCGACATGATTTTATACATTCGCATCTAGTCCCAGACGGTTCCTAGTCGTTTTGTTGCTTGCAATCTGATGACATAAGCGGGTTTGATGCGACCTTCACGCCCGTTTTGATAGCGACTTATAGGCCGCCACAAAGGTCCGATAAAGGTTCTAAGAGCTTGGAGAAGTTTTAGATGTTGCGGAGCAGGAATCCTTGGAATAGATTTTCAAATAGACCTCGGGAAGGGTTACTTTGATTTTAGTTTGAGCCAACCGTAAATGCAACGTGAATTTTGTTTCCAAGGATCCCCGTATAGCCCTTCTATGTACCTCCTAAGGCACTTTGCCCGGCAACAAACCAGTGGAAAACGCCTGCACACTTGTGTCTCACTCGGCTCGGGGAGACCACTAGTTGATGGCTGTGCATTCAGGGTACTGTTTGGTTGAAGAAGCCGGACATCAGATGCTTACGTTTACGATGGGGTTGCCGACCCCCAATAATAGGTTTTAACCAAGATAAGCAAACTATATGCGCCTGAACAACCCGGTTCGTACCTCCCAGGTACCAAGCAAGCAAGCCTCATAAACCTGAATAGACAGTCCAACCGCGCACTTTGAAGCTTCTTGAAGGTCGCCTATTGCACCATCCTAACCTTTTGCCCATCACACGGTGATCATATAAAGCATCAGAACGCGAGAGTTTATACGTCGTCCGGGATCCCAACTTGGATAGGGACACCCACTGCATGCAACTTTAGCCCACAGGCGAGAGCGCAATGAAGATAGGGGCTACACGGCATATGAATCTGTGAACATATGGATTAGCTCGAGGGGCATAAAACCCTCACCGAGTGTTTTTCTCCTTTACTCAAGCCACCGCATCGCATTGCTTACTGTACTCTTCAGCGACCACAACTAGTTTTGCTATGGCGGCTACCCAGCCAATGCATTTTATCAGAGAGTAGGACCGAACGATACAAAACGCAGATATTTGTGCGACATGGACAAAATGCGGTAGGTGTCCGAGGACGACAGACTTATAAACAGGATTGATAGTGCTAATATGTATACAACTGGAGGAATCACCGAGAAAGGCTGGCAACGGATGACCACGAGCTGCCATGCACAAACTTGGTAAAGTCCATAACCATGCGACGACGCGAGAGTGTGGAAGATATACAAAGTGATGAATCATCGATCTCTCGCAAGTCAGGAGGAAGCCAAAGAAATAGACCGCCGTCTGTTGTGGTCACCCAACCGTTTGACTTGCAATGGCGTGCAAGCAGGGAACTTGTCGATAGAAGTTGAGAGTCAGCACAGCCCGAGGTGACTGGTATCCGAGTGTCTGGAATATGTGAATCGATGAACCACTGGTAGGAGAAAAGCAGACGAGTTGACGTACCTGGTAGAAAACGTGTCTGCGAACTCGGCTTGGCGCATGTGTTTGTATCCCAGACTCGTACTGTGCAATCGTCCGACCCCGAGACGATGTGGCGCCCGTCAGGTGAGAACGCCACCGAATATATGCAACCAGAACGACCATTCGGGTGACCACGCAGCGGCTCCAGCAGTGGAACGGCAGTTGCAGCATCCAACACCTGCATTCCATGATACTGCAAGCCGGACACTATGCGATGGCCATTGGATGAGAACGCAACAGAGAACGTATGGCCCGCACGGTATTCCAGGTGTTCAAAGAGCACTGCACCTATTTCCGCATCCCACGCCCGCACCAAGGCCGTACTGCGTCTATTAAATGGCAATGAAGAGAGAGAGACGATGCAATGGCTGTCGGACGAGAATGCAACAGACTGTACCGGATATGGATGTTGCAGAGGCTCAAAGAATATAGCACCGGTCGTTGCATCCCAGATCCGTACTGTCTTGTCACTAGAGCCAGAAGCAATACGACCTCCATTAGGCGAGAGCGCCACCGAGTTCACCGCGTCAGAATGACCCTGCAACGGCTCGAGCAGTGTGACACCTGTCTCTGCATCCCATATTCGGATTGTCTTGTCGTTGGAGCCGGAGATGACACGATGACCGTCGGGTGAGAACACCACAGATTTCACCGCACCCGAATGACCATGGAGCTCGAGTAGCCCAACACCAGTCTTCGCATCCCAGATCCGTAGTGTCTTGTCTTCAGAGCCAGAAACGATACGATACCCGTCAGGCGAGAACGCGACAGAGTATACCTTTCCGGAATGACCTTGCAGAGGTCCAAGCACCGCATCGCCCGTCTCTGCATCCCATACTCGCACCGTTTTGTCTTCGGAGCCAGAGACGATCCGGTGGCCGTTCGGAGAGAATGCAACGGACCGCACGGGACCCGAATGACCGTGCGGGGACTTGGACTGCATATTCCTCATTTCTATATCCCATATCCGCAGCGTCTTATCTGAAGAGACTGAGACTAGGCGACGGCCGTCGGGCGAGGGAGCAACAGACCGTACGGGGCCGGAGTGACCAAGCAGTGGCTTGACCAGCTCGGTCCCTGTGTCTGCATCCCAGATCCGTATCGTGTTATCATAAGAGCCAGAGAAGATAAGACGACGGTTGGGCGAGAACGCAACAGAATACACTCCGTCAGAATGACCTCGCAGCGGCTGTAGCAACGCAGCTCCAGTCTCTGCATCCCAGATCCGTATAGTCTTGTCCTCAGAACCCGAGACTATGCAACCTCCATCGGGTGAGAATGCGATGGATCGTACCGGGTTCGAATGGCCACATAAAGGTTCAAGCAACGCGGCACCTGTGTCTGCATCCCATATCCGCACTGTCTTATCGCTGGAGCCAGAGGCAATGCGATGGCCGTCAGGTGAGAAAACAACAGACGACACGAGACCCGAGTGACCTTGGAGCTTGAGTAGTTCAACGCCCGTCTCTACGTCCCAGACCCGCGCCGTCATTTCATAAAAGCTAGCAACGATACGACGCCCATCAGATGAGAACGCAGCTGCCGGCACCGAATCGGAATGGCCATGCAGTGGCTCGAACAGCGCAACTCCTGTCTCTGCATCCCACACTCGCGCTGTCCCGTCCGCGGAGCTAGAGGCGATGCGACGACTGTCATCAGAGAACGCCACAGACGTCACCGAGCTCGAATGACCCCGGATTGGTTCGAGCAGCGCAACACCCGTCTCTGCATCCCACACTCGCACCGCATTGTCAGAGCCAGTTGCGATGTGACGACCGTTGGGAGAGAACACAGCCTCCCAGATTTCACTCTCAGCGGATAT
>WSLM01000526.1:0-15267 GCA_019677335.1 Ceratobasidium sp. UAMH 11750 | reverse complement strand
CATCAGCAAAATCAGATTTTTCTTGCAAACACTTGAAAACGCTTGGAAGAAGGACTTATCTTACAGGTGTTTGCAAACATCCAAACTCCCAAACACATTGGCCATTTTGGAAGTGTTTTCAAACACCTGCAAACATGCCTCCTGTTTCAAAGCACTCTCAAACACCCCTATATCTGCCTCCAATCACTCCCAAACACCCCTATATGCACCTTCAATCACTCTCAAATACTCCCAAACCCTCTCCCATTCAGAAGGCAACTTCCCCTTAAGGTGCATCAGATAGATGACATAAATACTTCCCGGTCATTATGTTGAACAATTTGTTGCTTCAATTGGTGTGTCATGTGTCCACACAGATATAAGACTACAGGTAAGGACTTGAAAAAGCGCAACCAAATAGGCTTCACATGAATAAGATATCCACCGAAGCCTTGGTAGGCAAGAAGAAAAAGAGGCAAAATAGAAGAAGAGGGAGAGCATATAGGGCGCATATATGTAGAAAAATCGCACAGGAAAGATTAGTAGAGTACAGTATACATGGACATGAGGCAGAATTAGTACTCGGAGGGGCAAAAGGATGAGAGATAGTTGAGTGTCGAGACATGTACAGTGCATATACAGCGCATATATTCACAATTACGCCATGATTTCTTTCAATCTCCTGCCAATGTATGTGTCATTACTAAACAAAGAGCATTCATGAGCGGGTACTGACCTTTAGATAGCCTCAGGCTCGGAGTCACTTCCAAGCTCAATACTCCCTTCCGAGTCATCATTCGGCTCAGCAATCAGCTCATCACCACTATAGGTACTACGTGAGCTAAACAATAAGGTACAATCAAATGTACACTCACAAACATTGCCTCCGCAACCCCCCTTGAATGTTGGCTAGCCGAGTCAGGGTGTCCCGAGCAAGTTGGTTCAACCGTTTCACAAAGCGCCGGTACCACCGGGCATCGAGAGTGGCATTAAGGTTTTCCTTGGCCCATTCACCATCCTGGTACTCACAAATGACGTGCCGAAGCTGCAGGTATCAAAGGTTAAAAAAAATAAAACATACAATCGCTCACTCACAATTGTACACACGAATGCAATCAGCGGGATGGGCATTTCCTCAAAGTGCTTCGGGTACTGGCTCCCGATGCCGTGGTCCTTGAAAAAAACAGAATAGAGTGCATTCCCGATGCAAGGGTTACGAAAGATGGTCTTGACATCGTCGGGATCCTAGTATGTTGTTAGTCGGAACATGTATCTGTACGAGAAAATACCTACAGTGTAGATAAACGCATGCCGATGAATCAAATTTTCGCTAAGTTGCACATTTGCCGTGCATTTGTGCCTCCGGAACCCATACATGATCGGGGCACAGAATTGCAAGTATCCCTTGAGTGACGTACGGGGTTGTGGGACTTGAAGCAAAATCTACGGACAAAGTTAGCGGGACATCGCACGAAAGAGAGGGATGGGCACATACCCAATCCCGATGCTCGGCCTCCATGACCAATGGCGGCTCATCAGGGCGTATGTATCGGTTGGCCTTGGCCCAGCAATGGGGGATCCACTGGTCAAACAGGCTCCATCGCGCGGCGTTTTGATTCTCTTCATCCTCGTCCGCCTCCTCGTCCGTATCGTCCATGAGAGGGGGGGTGGTCACCTCGGGAAACGGGCACTTTGTAAGCATAAGGAGCCACATTAGTTCCTGGGCCTTCTTCGCGACTGGTCCGTAGAGAGGACCAAAGTGCCGCAGTTGAGCTCGTTGGCGCTTCGTGCGTGGAGCCAGGGCTGGAGCCTGGTCCCCGGCCGGCTGGTCGTGGGCTTGATCCTCGTCCTCGTCCTTGTCGTCTTCCTCGAGTTCGGCAGGCTCAGCAGGCCGCGCGGGTACGACGTTGGCCTTGGCCACTTTGTTGGAAGCAACCCTGCGGGACACGGGCACAACCTTGGGAGGTCGGGCGGGATAGGGCGGGCCGGTTACTCGGGTCTTGGCTGCATGGAATGAGTGACATTGGCGAGAGCTGAAAAAAATATAAGAGACGTACCGCACTCGGCTGGTTTGGCTGGGTGAGCGAGCGAAGCCGCTGCTGGAGAGCTTGACGACGAGGTGGCTGGGGCGCGCGACGATGACGCACCGGCCGTGCTCGTGGCATGCGCGCGTGGTAGGACTGCCCCAGAGCTGCTCGAGGATGACGCGGCGGGGTTGTGTGACGAAGACGCTCCAGCCGTGCTGGAGGGCAACGACGTGGGGCGTTGAATAGATGAGCCGGGCGCAACGGACCGCGACAAAGACGCAGCCGGTGTGGTTGGCGGGGCCGTGGGCGCTGTGTGAGCGGAAGATTGAGATTGAATTCGTAACCCGCTCATTGCGCTTTGGTTGCCATAGACGCCAAATGAGTTAGCCAAGCCCCATTAAGGCGTGCGCAACTCACTTTGGCGCTGGCCGTTGCCAGCTGTTCACCCTGGGCCGTGAGCATCGCAGAGTTCGCCTTCCGCTGGGTGCGTTTGAGCACCGCACGGCGCAGGTCTGGCGAAGGTTTGCCGTGAGGTCGGCGAATCTCCGCGTGCACGGGCGCAGGTGCAGGTGCAGGCGCGGGGGCATTAATTTTTTTCGGTGTTGAGGCAGAGGTCGGAGACGTGTTGTCAAGGGCGATTGCGGAGAGGACCGGTTTGCCATTCTCATCACGTGGGAGTTCGCCGAAAGTCGGCATAAAACCGATTGTCGTGTGGTCGGTGCCGGTCAAGGAACGGCCGTGGGACATGGGAGTAACCGGGCCGGTGGATATCTACACCGTTGTGGGTTATTAGTGCTCGTTTGATACAAAAGTCGTGAACTTACGCCGAAGTTGGCCTGGGGTGCGTTGTCAACCTCGGCGTCGGCATCGGCATCATCATTGGCATCGGCGTCGGCGTCGGCATCGGCATCAGCATCGGCGTCCGGGTCGTTTATGATCTCGCGGTAGAGATCTTCGAGCTCCGATACGCTCATGTCATCCTCCAGGTCGTTGGCCCCGCAAAACGACAGGGATCTGCGCAGCCAAATGTCCCGATGGGACAGGTCGGTCAACTGGCCATACGGGTACGCTGTGACAGTCCCTCAGAAAGCCGCAAAGCGAAGTTAATTTAAAATGCTTACACATAATGGCCTCCACAGACGTTGTCGACGGTTTCACACGCTTGGACAACGGTCCAGGTTGCATGGCGTATTCGGGTGGTTCGTCTACCGCCTTGCGCTTACCCTTGCGACTCGGGCTGGGATTTGAGTCTACGGAGGGTAAGTCGGTTGTTAAAAGTCCCATGCATCCAAATGGACACTTACTTTGTGTCGATTCTGGATTTTGGTTAGTTGATTGAGGAGCGGAAGTCGGATTTGAGGTCGACGGATTCACAGTAACGTTGTGCGAATGAGAGGCCGTCGGCCGAGCAGTTCCTGTGAGCAAAGGAAGCTTCTCCGCTGATGATGTTATAAGCGGTGAGTAAACGTCGCACGAGTGGGTGAGCGGTTATACTCACCAAACTCCTGTGCGGCCCGGCGTTGAGGCCGCTTGGGTGTGACGGGGTTATCGGACATAGTAATCAAAAATAAAAACACTTCGCGAGAAAGTTGTGAGTGCGGGGGAATGAAGGGGGGAGGAACGCCAGAGTGCAAGTCCAAGAGTGCAAGAGTGTTATATACCCGAACTTCGTGCGAGTCATTGCGAAAAGCCGGTGGAGCGTCTTGACAGCTCGCATCTCATAATCGTGCGCCGACGGTTCGGTCGTCATCAGGCCAAAACAGGATAAGACATGTCTAATTATGAATAACACAAAACATGAGCGTACAAATCTGGACGCGCGTACGACAGAGGGTGAATAAAAAACATATCTAGTTCATTTGACGTTCGGTCAGTAGTGTAACGGCGGCGAGACGTCGAAGAAGCGAACCCAACAGTAAAAGCTACTTTGACGTGAGCGCGCCAGAACGTGTTTCGATGTAAACACGCACCAATTCTACACCACGATTAATCTAAGCAATGAGGTCATGAATGGCGAGCGCTGCGGATCGAAGGGCACGCCACACGTACCTTCGCAAAATCGCACTCGACCTGCCTCTACTCTTACCGATGGCAAAAGTAAAATCCGCGTTTCGTTGCCCGCATTGCCCAGCTAGTCGACCCACTTTTGCTGGTGTTAAACGCCACATTTCGTTGACACCTGCGTGTGCAAAGAAGGAGGCACAGAAAATTCAGAAGAGAACGGGAGCGAAGCCAAATTTTCTTCGTCGTCGTCGGACTCCACCACCGTCGCCCCCGCCGCCCCCGCCGCCGCCCCCATCCTCGCCCCCCTCGCGAGCGCAAACACCCAGCACTACAGCCGCAGACAATGCGCCCGACGTCGAGATGGAGAATGTCGGGCCTGAACACATCCGTCGCAGCCCGGGTGTCACAATCGAGGAATATCCAGACGAACCGTATCTACAAACGCGAGTAAGTGGCCCGTTAGCCTGGTCGCTTTATCCGGGGCTAATCACTTACCTAGCGACCTACGTGTCGTAATTCCCACGCAACAATCGAAGAGGTACCGGAAATAGTTATACCTGTAAGTCTTGTTAGTTTTATGGTCACGCCACGATATTGACAGCAATTACTCACGGTAGTTATCTGCCCACCCCCGTGCGGAGCCCACTCGCTGGTCTCTATTTCCAGAAGCGCATCCAGACCCGACAGCCGGCAAAGCGACCTGGTTCGAACCGATTACCGATATCCCTCCGCCGCTGTACGACACCTCGTTGACTGAACCGGATGTGTTTCGCGAGGCCTATTGGTTAGGTAACTTGCCGATCTCCAAAAATAAAATGAACGAATATTTCAGCTTACCTCGGGTGAGTACGTGTTTCATGGTGGTTTGAGCGCGAGACTAAAGATATATAGACCTGTAATTGGTATTGGAAAAACGTGAAGCAATTTGACACCGAAATCGACAACTTACCTCATGGGCCGGATTGGTATCGGCAAACCGTTCGGGTCCAGACTGACGACGGGGAGGAGGTCCTCGACTTGTGGAAACGAGATGTCGTCGAGGTGGTGAAATGGTTGATTAGCGACCGGCGCTTCATGGAATACATGCGCTTCGCGCCGGAAAGACACTGGACAACGGAAGCCAGACAAGAGCGGGTATACGATGAGATGTGGTCTGGGGACTGGTGGTGGAGGACCCAAGTAAGTGTCGGTTCAAACACAAAACAATGCACTTATCGGGTTCATTGGCCAGAATATCTTGGGCGAAGGCTCAACAATCGCACCGATCATCCTGGCAACGGACAAGACCCAAATGACGATGCTTAGTGGTAACAAATCTGCGTGGCCAGTATATCTGTCGATCGGGAACATTAGCAAAGACATCCGTCGGCGAGCGAGCGAGCGTGCCATGGTATTGGTCGGCTTTATCCCGGTTACCGACCTGCCTGGTATTCAGCACGTCGAGAGGAGGCGCGAAACGAGGTGGCAACTCTTTCATACCTGCATGGAGTCTATATTGGAGCCGCTTAAGGAAGCATCGCGCCTGGGTGTCGAAATGTTTTGCGCCGATGGTGGGATTCGCCGGGTACACCCGATTCTGGCGGCCTATCTCGCCGACTACAAGGAACAAACTCTAGTAACCTGTGTGAGGGACAATCGCTGCCCGGTCTGTTGGGTCCCTGGAAAGGAACGAGCGGACTACAACCAGCAATACAGTCTGAGAGGGAAGCACGAGACGATGAGGAATCTGGAAGACCACTGGGCTGGGGACTCACGAGGTGTGGAAACCCTTGGCATTCGCCCAAATCGTCCATTCTGGGCCGATCTTCCGTACGTCGACATATTCAACTGCATGGCGCCCGACATGCTCCATCAGCTCAACAAAGGTATATTTGGCAAACATGTCGTGAAGTGGTGTCGCTCGATAATGGGTAAGGATACGATCGATTGTCGCCTCAAGGCAACACCAAGGTTTTCCGGTCTACGGCACTTCGCGCAGGGGATATCGGTGATCAAGCAATGGACAGGTAACGAATGGAAGACACTCGCCAAAATTTTCCTGCCGACTCTGGCGGGATGTAGTAAACCTGAGGCGGCCGCTGCTACTCGGAACGTGCTGGACTTCATGTACTGTGTGCATAAGCCGGAGATTTCCGACTCCGACCTCGAGGACTTGGACGGATACCTGGCAAGCTTCCATGATCTCAAGGGGGTATTTGTTGGCACCGAGAAAGAGAGAGAGAAAATGAAGGACTTACTGGACAGCGACGAGAGATTCCATGGCATCCCAAAACTCCATATGATTGGCCATTACCTCCACTTCATCCGTGAGCTCGGTACTCCCGATGGATACAATACAGAGGTACCCGAACGTCTACACATTGACTATGTCAAGGTGCCATGGCGCGCGTCGAACCACGTCAATGCTACCGAGCAAATGACGACGTTTCTTCAACGGAGAGAGGCGTGGGCGTTCCTGCGGGCTTACCTGCATGACACCGGTGCTCTGCCCGATCCACGATATAGTGAGGCTGACGGAACAGAAGGCAACGGCGCAGAGGGCAACGACGCAGAGGGAGAGCCGGACGAAGATGACGAGGACAGCGAGGATGATGACGGCGAGGTGTGGTACCCAAAACCCACACTCTCCGTGGCTAAGCGCCCGACGCTTGGCAAGAAATCCCTCGCTTATTTAATTAAAAATCACGGGGCCGAACACGTGATCCCGGCCACTTTGCGATTCCTAAACCGACTCCCAACGACCCGCCCAGGTTCGGACCTCCCACTCGACCGGCGGGACGTTGTTCCCGTATGGACACGATGTCGACTCACCCACAAACGGCTCCCGTTCCTACCCTCGGTTGGACCCCAAGTTGACCGGGTCCGAACTCTTCCGCTTTCGGTCGACAGCGAAGGACGCGTCAAGCGTGCCGGTGCTTTTGACGTTGTGCTCTTCCAGCCCGACAACGTAGATGAGGGTGTGAGCGGTTTACATCGTAAGTCTCTCGATTCTACCAGCTAGCTCCAGCCGAGGCTCACAGGCTCACAAATCGACAGGGTTCCAAGCAGGTCGCATCCGCGCGATCTTCGAACTTCCACGTCACCTCCAGCCATACTACAACCAAAAACTGGCATACCTCGAGTTGTTCCGTCCGTTTTCTGTGCGCCCGCAATATCCCATGAACCTGTACTCGACCAGCCACAAGATGGATGGCCCTCGTCGGTGCGCCGTGGTAATCCCCCTCTCTCGGCTGCGAATGGCGTGCCACCTGGTACCGCAATACCAGTCTCTCGACCCGGAGCTCCGCATTTCTTCATCCACCGATCTCCTCGCAGTACATAACCATTTTTACTTCAACAAATACGCGTCCCATCCTATCTTTGCTATCATGGATCACTGGCGGAAACAAGTCGGTCACCAACGGTGAGCATTATTCCTTTGTTATTGCTCAACTGAACGCTAATATCATTTTCTGAAATCTAGCTAGAGGATTCCAGACGGGGTAAACAACCTTCGGCACTCTCAGCCACCAGCTCGCAACCCCTCGAGTGCACGACCGAGCAGACATGACCCCATGCCCTTCGTCACACCCGCAAACCAGAGGAGTCCACCCGTCTCCAGTATCAGCGGCCACTCGTCCACCTCACTCCGGTGCTCGCTCACTCGCCAGCTCGGCCTTTACCCGGACGTCAGGCTCGTCTGCAAGCATCAATGGCCCGATATTCCCGCACGCCTCTGGTCCGTTGAATTCTACCGGCTGCTCGAGTCTCTCAGACATGCCTCGGCCAAATCACCTGCGGCATTCGAGCATCTCAATGACTATATCTAATATGCGTACGGGTTCTACTCGTGTCTATTTGAAGAAGGGATACTCGAGCAATTCTGTCCCGCCTGGATCGAGGCCCTGGGCGACCTCGCTCGCTACCGTATGGCCATTGCAGCCCACCTCGCTTCGGCACCAACACCTTCCCCACCTACTCCTCTGGTTTCGGCGACGCTCGCTGTACCTATGCTGTCCGCACCGCTCGACCTATCTCCTACCCCATCGATAGGCCTCCAGGCCACTGCCGGACTTGAGCAGGAAGACAAACGGGACGTCTGGCGTTCCCGTGCTAGGGACTGGACCCTCTCGGCCTCAAGGACGCACCAGGTACAGGCAAACTGCACCATCACCCCGGCCTCCTCTGCCGCGATGACCCTTCACTCGAGTGCAGCTCGACGATTTCGATACCGTACCCTCACGGTTCGTGGAACGCCTGGAGATTGAGGGAGCTGGTGCTGTGCGTGAGCCCGAGTGGATTATGATTGGTGTATGTTGTGTCGGTGCCGTGCTCGAGTTTGGCCGACCCAATGGCGTAATCAAGGCCCGGGGTGGTCTTTCCCAGCGCGGCGGGAGGGCTTCGACCGGTAATGCCAACAAGGATTGCGATATCGAGATGGAGGATGTGGCCGCGGACGACACTGAAGACCTCGCGTGACCCGTGTAGGCGCTTTCCACCTCGGTGCCAACAGCCGATGACGAGTTACCTCACCATTTCACCTTGGCCGTCCGACTATTTTGCGCGGTGCCGCGTTTCACACTGCAGCAACCTAAGATCTGGGCCACGCTACCTTATGGGCTGCAGAACAACCCGTTCCTTACGATCGCTCTTACGTTCCTCGTCAATTTGGTTCGCACACCCGCTGTGTGCAGCGCAATTCAACGACACGTGCCTAGGCACAGCTTGCCGCACTCTCTGGATACATTGTCAGGCGGTGTGCAGCTGGTGCTGAAGTCTGCGCCGGCGCCAATGGCCGATTTGTCATGTACTCGGCAGGGCTGCTTCCCGAAGACTGGTGCGTCCGGGCACCAAGTGGGTACGCAGGGCGTATCAGCATGGTTTCCGGCGCACCGGACGATGGAGCAGCGAGGGCGGCGTTTTGGACGCTGCAGCTGTGCGTGACGGCGTAGTCGAGGATAGAGATGACGCCGAGAACGGCGCGGAGCAAGCATGTGGAAGGGATGAAGTGACAGGAGGATGTGACGAGCAGGTCAAAAGCGCGCGAGGTTGAGGGTGCGTTGAGGGAGAAGATCGAGAGGTGGGAGCGAGGGGACAGGGAAGAGGAGGAGGAGCGGGAGAGGAAAAAGTGGGCGCGAGGAGCCGATGGGATATAAACGTTGATGAGGTGCAGACCGAGGAAGTGGAACCCAAAGACGATGAGGACAATATGGACGAGGATAAGGAGATCCAGGTACTCGAGGTGAGTTTCCTGTCGATTTGTTGCGCATACATCCTAACGTAAGCATCTAGACCCGGAGACACGAACTACGTGCTCAAACTTGTCAAACATCCCCTCGACAAAAACCCGCGCGACTCGCGCGATCGCCGGCGGGTCGGCACCGCCCGCTCTACGCCGTGGCTCGCGCCTGGGTGACTGTTCTCGTGCTCAATACCAATGTCCTCCTGTCCGCCCTCACTGCCGTCTCTCAACTCGTCTCCGGTCAGTGCTGGATTGTTGATGTCCCCCTTGCGCGCGTCACCAGGCTCGATGGCCTCGCACGACAAAGCGTGGGTGCACAGTGTGCTATGTTGTTCCTCGATACGCATGTGCGGACCGAGCAGAGCGTCCGGTTGGGCCTCAAGACATCGCGCGGGAACTACCTGCCAAATTTGGCGGTGCGTGCCCGAGCAGTTCGGCGGCCACATTGTACTCACGTTGTATTCTTTTCTAGTGAATGCATGACAAGCGCGCAAGAGCTAGCCAACATACCAATGACCAGGATGTGGTTTGCGGGAGTAGTGCCGTACAACGGCGCTCACAAACACACGCTCGAGATTCCGCTCAAGTGGGCACTGGTGCAAATACCACCAGTGAATACCCTCGAGTGGAGGCAAGGTCAAGTCACGCTTGGGACTGGCACGTGGGCATGGGTAACTCGACCTCAACCTCCGAGTCGGGTCGAATGGTTGTTCAATTTTGTCACGCAGGTCCGTTATGTCTCATTGTCCACTCTGCACTATTTTCTCACCCGCATCATCCAAGACAGTCACACTCATACTCGCAAGCTTAATTCTTGGAGTAGTAGGGAATAAGTGAGCCGAGGCGGAGAGTGTCGAGGAAGGGTCGGCCGGTATCTAGAGGCTTGGCACCCTCATCTACATCTAAGTAGTTTTGGGGTAATTTTATCGCCGATCTGGTTGCAGGGTTGCAGGTGCATTAGGGGAAAAAACAGAAAAGCCGGAGCAAGAGGACATGGAAGGAGGAGTGGGAGAGGCAGGTTGGGGTTGGGCCTCACGGTATTGTGGAGATGCCTGCGGAAGGCTTTGTATATTCTTGTAAATGTACATTTCGCTCTCATCATCTATTTAATGTATCTCCAAGCTCTATTATACACTGAATTGGTGATCTCTGTGAATTTTGTGTCATCGGGTTCCAACATGTAGGTCATGTGACCAGTTTGAGAGTGTTTGCAAGCCACCGGGTGCAGCCTCCAAACACTTTGAAACACCCGGGGTGTTTGCAAACACCTTGAAACACCCAGGGTATTTACAAACTTTGAGATGTTTGGAAACATTTTCAAGATATCTTGTGTTTGCAAATGCTCTCAAGAGAGATACATGTTGTTTGAAAACACTTTCAAGATATCCCTTTTTTGCAAACGTTGTCAAGATATCTCCTTTTTACAAACACTTTCAAGCGCCTCCAAGATAAGTCCTTTTTCCAAACGTTTCCAAGCAAATGCAGGTTTTGCTGATGTTGGTCGCTTCGGGAATGCTGCAAGTATGGACGACATTGCATTCCTTGCAGGTGTTGGGCATGGCACTGTCCCACTTTACACCAAGCGAGTCATCACGGCACTGCTCGAAATTCATGGTCGCTGGATACGCCCACTGACGGTGGAAGAGCGCAATCGCGAGCGTTTGTGGGTTTTGGAGCGAGCTGGTTGCCCCGCGTTTGCTCCTGGGATTTACCAGTATGATGGCACTTGTGGCGAATTGTGGCAGAAGCCTGGTCTCAACGGAGATGCATATTTCAATCGTGGGATGTATTATGGGATCAACATCCAGGTACGTTATTTATTTCTTCAAATTTCACCTAGATTAACTCGCACTAGGTTGGCTGCACCGCATCAAACCTGCGGGTCATCGATTACAGTGTTGGCCACACTGGGGCTGCACATGACTCGCTCGCCTTCAAGTCTACAGGCGCATACCTTAACCCCGAGACCATTTTCCAAGGCGATGAATTTGCCTGGGCCGATAGCGCGTACACTGTCTCGTACCGAATGATTTCTATCCACCGCGCACCCGCAAACCTCAACCCACGAGTGCGCACTTTTGACAAGGCGGTTTCCCGAATCCGCATTCGGGTTGAACACTGCATTGGAGCAATCAAATCTCGCTTTCAGAGCTGGCACGGGCTTCGTATTAGCATTAACCGACGACGCCAGCACATCGCAGCTATGAACTGGGTCTCTGCATGCATGGTCCTCCACAATATTTGTGTCGAGGCTGGCGAGGGAGAGTGGGAGCCCGAGAATGAGGATGAGGATGAAGAGGATGGCCTTGATGCTGGGCCACTTGCACCAGAGGTAGATGAGGCTGAGGGTGATGCACGGCGCCGCCAACTCTGTGCAAGGTGAATCGACTGAAATTTGGGTCAACAATTTGCCCAAGCTTTGACCGAAAATCACGCACTGGTTGCGGAATTTCAGTAAAAAGTGGACCGATATCTCTAGCTGAAATTTGGTATTACCATGTCCCACTTCAGCATGACTTGGTGGCCTACAAATGTGTAGGATTTCGCCTGAATTTCATGCGAGTCGGTTGAGAGGGTAATCGCGAAAATTAGCTTTTTTCGTATCATAATCTCGTTGAATGCGCACAATGGTTATTCCCTTTGTTTCACCCAAAAACTAGTTAAGTGGTTGACGCAAAAGTTGGTTCGATTACACCTAAAAAATGGTACATCACATCGGAGAGGGTATATGGAAAACCAGCGCCATTCCGGCCAAAAATTGGTTGGCGAAGTGGGGCAAAAATTGGTAGTATTGCAGGGAGAAGTTGCCTTGTCACATACGAGTGAGAATTGGTATGAATTCATATAAAAACCGTGATAGGATGCGTGTGCGATGCTGAGGGAAATTTGGTATCATTGTACCCAAAAGCTCACGTGCAAAGTTGGTAGAACTTTGCACAATAACCACCGTGCAATGTCCTGGGAAAACTTAGCATGAATGGACCCAAAAACCATCACATAGGGGGGGGGGGGGGAATACCCGACGCCAAAAAAATTTTGGCGCGGGGGGCGCGGGCTTCGCTGTGGTTGTGTGGCATCCCCCACCCCCCCCCACCCCACACCCCCCCCCCTCCGCCCCCCCACCCATACCCTCCCCCCGCCCCAACCCCCCCACCAAGCGGGCGCCCGCGTATTCACACTATTTTTTATTCAATTCGGGGTTACAAACAATACTCGACACAGAGAAGTGGGATACATGTTTGGATGGTTCACGGGCATAACACACTCAGTGGTGCTCTGCATCTCCCTTGGCACGCGAGCGCAGGTGGGTCTTGTATAGAGTTGGAGCTAATAACGGGACCTTTCCCGTACCTGCACGCCTACCACCTCGACCATGTTTGGCCGCTCCACCATCTCGAACTGTGCCGTTATTCCCATCACCGGGCTGCTGGACTGTAGGGGCTTGCACTGGCGTGGGCGTAGGTGGTGAGCTCGTGGGGATATCTATGCAGTGAAAGTTAGTTGATCCCCTCCGACACACAAAAGCCAACTCACTAGGAGGGATGCGTGCCGGTGAGGGTTCAGGTGATAAGCTGGACGAAGAATCTGCGTAATCATGGTTCGTTACCCGTGTTTGTGTGCAAGAAAGCATGCTTACCGGCTAGGGGACAAGGTGGCGTGGCTTTGGACCGTGGGGCCGATCCGATACCTGTACCAGGAAAATATTAATACTTCCCGCTTATATGCAAAAAAGACGCATACTAGCGGCGGGAGGAACAGGCACAGCCGATGGCGAGGCTAGTGCGGTACCTACCCAAATCAAAGGTTGGTTCGTCTTACTGTGCAGCAATGATGTTACTCACCGCTGGGAACACGGGTTGGCGTGGGCTTGGACGACAAGCGCAATCCGACACCTGCACGGCAGGGACGTTGGCTGTTACTGCTTGCATACAGGCATGATGCTTACCGGCAGGGGGACGTATCGGTATAACCTTGGATGGTGGGGCCGACTGAGTGTCTACACGGCAAAAAAAGGTTAAATGCTGGTTGCGGACGAAACAGCCTACTTACCAGCAGGGGAAAAGGTTGGTGCGGCCTTGGAGACGGAGGCTTGGCCTATGGCGTAAGATAGTTAGTTTGGTCTGCGTCGGAGTGAAAATGGTACTTACTGGGTGGGGGACAAGGGGACTTGTTCGCCATATGATCTGGCGCCTTGCTCGCGTAGGCAGCTTGCTCGACGGCCGCTTGCTTTGCGTCGGCTTTGGATCGAGCCATCGCCTTGACGTTGGCCACACGGCGCTGCTCGTGCTCGGCCAACCTCCGAGTATTGTCGCTATCGCTGCGGCTTTCCTCCGCCCCCTTTGCGTCGAGCTTCCTCCTCTTGGCGCTGGTAGGGACCTGTTCATCCTCTCCGTCGGGGGCGCTCCTCATGCCGGCCGCCTTCGGGCCCGCCACATTACCCCCGCCTCCCTGCTGCTTTGCTGTCCCACGCACCCCCACCCTTGTCCCCGCTTTTGCCTCCAGCTTCCTCCGTGCCTGCCACATCGCGTATGTCTCCGGCTCTTCATCATCGTCATCGTCGAGCACGAGCCCGTAGTTGGCATCCTCGCCGTCGTCCTCACCGTCGTCCTCGCCGTCATCCTCGCCGTCGTTCATCGCCTTTCCCGCCTTTGTTGATGTCCCTGCTCGCTGGCGATCCTGGTCCAAACGTGCAAAGTAATAAGCCGTCATCAAGGCCATATTCTCGTCCAGCTTCTTCTTCTTCACTGCTGCCCGCTTGGCAGCAGCAGCATTTTCGTTGTCGTCGCTATTGTTGTCGTCATCGCCTTGGAGGGCCACCGGGCGCTCTGCCTTCTCCCTCGCTCAGATCTTCGACTTCAACGCCTCGAGCTCTGCAGTGTGGGACGACGACGACAACACCAACTCCTTCTTCACCTTCGCCCTCTCCTTGTCGTCGGCCGCCTTCTTCGCCAGCATTTTGTCCTTTTTCTTGCCCAGCTCGGCGAGGCGGGAGTTGTTCGATGCCAGCTCCTTGAGGGTTTTCACTACCGCCTTCATCTCCCCCTCGTCATCGTCGTCTTCAGGGTCGCCAAGAGCCTGGACTTCCACCATCCCTTCGCCGCCCTTGCCGCCGTCGCCACCTTCGCCGTCCCCGCCGTCGCCACCATCCTCGCTGTCCCCACTGTTGCCATCTTCACCATCACCCTCCTCACCGTCCTCGCCACGCTCATTGCCCTCGCCATCCTCACTGTCGCCACCCTCCGCAACGATACGGCGTCCCTTTCCCTTCACCAACTTAACACGCTGTGGTTGAGCGCGTTGCTTCCCCTTCCCCTCACCCTGCCTCTCCTTTGCCACACTCCGTTTCCTTGCCTTATCCATAAGGTGGCCACGACGGTGGGTAAACCTGGACTTGAGCAAGTAGCCGGCACCCCAGTTGTTCACGCATGGTTGCAGCTCGGGGATTAAGTCGTATATCTGTAATATTTGTGAGTAAACAATAGAGGAGCGGGAGAATCAACGTGCAACTGTGGTAGCCGTGCCAAATTTACCCGCATCCTGCTTGCCAATGGGAGATCCCATGTCGAAGTCCGACTTTGCAATCAAGTCGTGAACAATAGCCTGCATAAGATATCAAGATACGGAAGACAAACTGTAATATGCCGATAACTCACCAGTATTGCAAGCCATCAATCATCGATATCGAGGTCGCCTGTGCCCGCAGGCAGCCCTATGAGGTCGCGGAACTCGGAGATCTCAAACCCGGTCAACCACTTAGGTCGTGGGATCGGTGGTGGTGGGTCGGCCGTGCCTGCTTGTTTTTCGAGTAGCTGGGCGCGAGTACGATCAAGTTGACGTTGGAGGTCAGCGCTGAGCTTTGAGAGAGCGAGTGCTTTTTCTACAATGCGAGTAAATTGGGGTAAGTGTGTGCGAATAGGTGGCGAAGGGAAGAACGAAAATTTGTTGAACTTACCGCGTAACAGCCTCTTGCGTTCGGTCTCTTGCTCCTGCTCAACGAGCAAATCCTCGTCGTTCTGGTCCTTGCGTTGCTGCCGC
>WSLM01000523.1:0-15356 GCA_019677335.1 Ceratobasidium sp. UAMH 11750 | reverse complement strand
TAAGCATAAGAATGATGGTTGACAAGGGTCCCATTAGTGATGGCAGTTTTTTATGATCAATTTTGTGGAGCACTGTAGTTTTTACGTAGTATGGATAGTTGTAGCCACAAATTCATTAGTTATATCGTGTGGCATACATGAATCGTGCGAGTCTCAATATTGGTATTAAAGACGAACATTGCAGAATGGGAAACAGCCCTGGACCTGACCCCAGGTCATCCAAATAGACAAGATGAACCAAACTACCAGAAAAACAGTGACCGATACAGCTAAGCATAGTAGCTAGGCGTACGAGGATCCTTAGATTACAATCTCTTGTGCCACGAATCATAGACTTACCTTCTCGTTACCTTGGGCTGGAGAGTAGACTGGTGGCTTGTACACTTCATTGAATCTGTAGAACGGTGGGTGAGCAGGATTCTCTACTTCGCGGTCAGTGACAATGTGATTTCGTCTATTGAAATTTTACCTTCAAATGCAATTTCCTGGGCATCGTTATTGATATACGCCGCAAGTGAGACAACCCCAACCGCTGAGTTGAACAAGATGTAGATTGTATCCTTGAAAGTCTATTAGACATCGAACATCTTTGGTTAGTAGCCAGCTTAAGACCAATGGTGACACCACATACCACAATCGCTCTAGTGCAATGAGCCACTGCCACAGGTAAACAAGCCAGGGTTAGAAACATTTTCAACCGATGGGCAGGCTGGTTCGTACCGCGAGTTAATTTTTGTAAACACTGTCCATCATACTTGAGCATCGCAACAGTCCCGTCAAGAGTGCCGCAAACTACCGTACGATTCTTCAGGAGCGCAACGGGTGTGTATGGCTCAAATGTGCCCCACTCTTGCCCACTCTCCAACAAGTACTTGCGAGCAAGTGTTGTGATGGGACATTGGGGCGAGAACGGGTAGATCAGAATCGACTGATCCAAGGTTGAAACAACAATCATGGAATCGTCAGAAGCTAGCACCAAATTACCACTGGATGGGGGGTTGAGTGAACGTGTGACAGTTAAAATAAGAATTACTTACATTTTACAGCTCATTTCGGTCTGGTCGTCGAGAGGTGTTAATCCGCCTTTCAAAGACCAAATTCTGTGGACGACCAGTTAGTTCAACTATATTTGTCATCACGTGCCTGCTCACCCACTACCCGATTTGGAACCGACGAAAAGATGCTTATCCGGACCAAAGAAGTGCAACGAATTGATAACAGCCGGAGTTTCGTCGGGTTGAATGCGAAAGCAACCAAGAGACTCCCATCGGATAACACGCCTAACCATAACCTTCCGCCATATGGCAACATAGTTAGAATAGCCAAGAGCCAGAAGCTTCTCATCAGCATTGAAGGCAATTGCGCAAACCGGTGAGATAAACTCATGGACAATTAGTGCCAGTTTGACCTGCTTCTCCTGGGAGAGACAATTAAGAAAGGAATGCTTAGATCGCCAGGACTTACCGTTGGTGCCAAGTTAGTCATAATGGTGGCTATGTACATGGCCCCATCAAAGCATCCCATGTATATCTGTCGGTTGCTGACCCACGTGGCCACGGTAACATAACCAAGTGCGCACATGGAGACACGAAAGCAGAAACGACTGTTAATGCAGTCGAATACAGTCAGGTCACCAGTGCTCGTAGCTGAGCAGATCCAATGCCCATCAGGGGAGATAGCAAAGGCAGTTGGGTGCCCAAATTGGGGACCTGCGAAGCAGAACAATTCGCGATATTCGGAGGGGTTCTGGGACATCGTTCTGGGGGCAAACTTTCGACCATGGCCAATTTATTTATATGATATGAAGCTGGACTCGAGCCCCGGAATGATCGCTCAAGCGCCAGGTCTCTTAGGAAATAATGAGTGTGATCCAACGTGCTCGTGGTGTAGGCGTAACCCTCATGTCAACGGGCATCTCAATTGGAGCTCAGTGAGATACCCGTATTGACTCGCATCACTAGCTAGAAAGAGCGACAAAGAAACGCCCGATAAGGCGAGCGGCAGCTCATTAAGGCAAGCATCAATGCGTCTAGCCCACGCCAAACATCTGGCTCTCCGGCACAATCAGGCGAGAAATATTTAGCATTGGTACATGGCTATATCAAACATTCCCTATCGATGACAAGGTATCATACAACACAGGAGACACTAATAGACTATCCAGCGCGACTGTAACGAGTGTAAGAGTTGAATGTAGACACCAAGATCCAGCTTGGTGGCGAATTGGCTCGCTGATATAAGACGTGACTAGGGTATAGCGGATGGGGAGATCCCCGAAATACTTGCACCCAGCGCTTTGGGCACCCCCTCTGCTTCACGCAAACCCAAAATGACGTGGTCTCTTGCCCGGGTAGAAAGGAGAAATGAATGTCGCCAATCTCCCGCGTTGACGGATTCTGCCCCAGAAGTCCGTTCCGGGAGTAAGACCAACGTGCCCTCGCCCCCTCAGGTAGCCCCTCCGGTGGAGTTTGGAACCTCAGCCGACCATTCTTCTCCGATCTACAGAGCATGTGAATCAAGATTGCGGGACACCGATTGGAGATTAGACAGCGTACCTCTTATTGATATTCCCCCTGATTGGACGTTTAGGCACAGAGCAGATGCTCAAACGGCGAGGACTTCAAGAAACATTAAGTCGATGTAAGCACTAGTATCCAAACACCTTACCTAAGATCTGTAGCGAATGGCATAATAGGTAACACGGCCGGCGTGCAAGAAGGAAAAAGAAAACTTCAAATATAGTAAAAGGAATGGATTGAAACTCGCACAGGGGAGTGCTCAAGGTCAAAACTGGGGGGGCAGGCAAGTTCTAAGGGGGTGTTATGTATCTACCGTCACAAAGAGCCAGGGTCTTGCGCCCAGAAGGCTTAGAGTTTGAGCCTCACTGCTGAGGCTTCGCTTTATCCATGGCATCGCTTTATCCGCCATACTCAGGCTACACAATGGTGGAAAAGTTACTTGGATTGGTCAACAACCACTTGTCATAATACAATCATGCGGTCTACATCAAGCAGCCAGAGAAGAGTGAATTCAAAAGGAATGAGAGAGCGGCAAGTTCTATGCAATCAATGAGCTCTAGCAAAGCGGAGGTGGATTGAACGCTTGCTTACCATGCACGCTTACGGAACCACACAAACGCACAGAGGAGGAGGAAGCTACCCTTGAAGAAGTACACGAACTAAACCCAGGATTAACCGGGGGAGGGCGAGAGGTACAAAGCGAAAAACCTACCTGTGCAACGAACCAAATTCGGGTGAGAATGTGGAAGAACGCCGCGCATATAAGGCCCTCCATGATCGTAGGGAAACCAAATGACAAAAAGAGTGCGTTCTTGCCGAAGGCAAATGCCATGATAGCAAATTCCTTGCCACGCTGATACACCATAGTTAGCACGGTTGATGGGTGGGGTTATGCGTAATCAACATACCCAGATACATGCTGCAATGAAAGCAAATGTCCAAACGAGACGCTTGCAGCCACAACGACGCCCAACGCAAACTTGATTATTCACGGGAGCTGGGTTGGCTGTCCGAGCGTGTTCTGCTTCAGCATAAAGCTCTAGAATAGCAGCAGGGTGAAATGTAGGAGAACGAGGAGAGGAGAACGAGGAGGACATCGCGGAAGGCACACCAGAGGCTCCCTCAGTCGTAGCAGGGGAAGATGTCGGAGTGGACCACGCAGCCCGGCGCTGGATGTCGACGTCGATATCGAGGGTGAACATTCTGGGACGTGGAGATGAATTGAGAGATACAGAAGTGGATGAATGCAGTATAGTAAAGTGGAAAGCGGGTCTATTCAATGAGGGGCCAGCCGTAGGAGTTGGAGACTCACCAGTAGGCAAGTTCGACTTAAATCCATCTGGACAAAGAGCTGCTTAGCGCTCGCATTCTGCTTAGTAGCGCTCGCATTCCTCCTAGTAGCGCTCGCATTCTGTTTAGCGCTCGCATTCTCCTTGTCCGTAATTGCATGCAGAATATCTGAGTTCAATCGTTGAACCTTGGCCTCGGAATCGGGTGCTTGAATACCACGTGAAACTGCTATTACCACATGAAACTGCTATCCCTGTGCTCACACACTACGTTTGTGCATACATGCTAGCCCGCCCACAGCCAGCATGTATGCGCCACTTGCTCCCATGGAACACTGCGCCCTCAAAACCTGTAGATATTTTGAGAATTCCGCGCTTACAAGGTTGGCTGGAGGGGCTTTCTTTCTCAGCAGCTGCTTATCGCGAGGTCTGTACCATGCATCTTAATTGTTCAGTGGCTTACTCCTTCATGTACAAATATAGCAAGATTGCGAGATTGTGAACTCCAACTTGCACCGTGGAGGCCTACGGTTTTCCACGTTGCACAGATTTGCGCTTCTGGACCTACTCGGCACACACACCCTAATTGAGCCCCGGTCCACTACTCTGGAACTCCATGACGTATTGGGTAAATGATAGGTAAGATGCGAAAAGGGTAATAGCTTGATATCATATTGAAAACCGTTGAGAGGAGTTGAAGAGCATTGAGAACCGGTTGTATTGAAAGTTGTTGAGAGGGTTGAAGAGCGTTGAGACCCACGTTGAGAGCCACGTTGAGAACCATTGAGAACCATTGAGAACCATTGAGAACCGTTGAGAACCGTTGAGAGCCGTTGAATCAGGGCTGAATGAGGCGTAAGTAAATAATATGGGCATTCGTCGAGTGTCATTGAAATCCGTTGCGAGCGGACATCGTGACAGTTGTTCCAAGTCGTTGAGAACTATTCATAACTGATAAGTACCGTTCGAAACTGTTGAGAAAGTATCTGATTACGGGTTCTAGGCCATGATACATGAGGATAAAGCTAGTGGCGCAGATGATATTATAACCATTAGCATCAAACGCGTGACAGACAGGCCACGCTGGAGCTACTCTGCCCGGTAAAAGCTCACTGGCGGGTAACTCCGTGCTCTTGGGTAGCTTCATTACTCGCCAATGTCTTTGTCCTTAGATCGCCTGGGGTGTGCAAGTGCGCATGAAGTTTGACTCTGCTCGCTCAATAGGCGTCCGATCGGCAGTACTCACTGCAACCATCCCATACTCGCCTATATAGTAACACTGTAGCTCTCGAACGCTAACTCTCAACGCTCTTCCTATACCACTTGCGGGTCTTAGTATCGCTCATGGCTCTTGCCGGTCAACACACCAAAGCTCGCAAAGACGATAGTTCCGACTATTTGAATGGCCAAGACTCTAGCAATATGAGCTTAGACTCCGATAACCATCCCGCAGGTTTAATATATTTCTCGGGCAGTGCGCCGGCTCTTGGCAAGGACTCTCTGCTGACTAAGCCGTACGTCACCCCTCTTGAACAGGCGTTTGCGGCTCACCATCCCAATAGTTACTCGAAATTCAAAGGTAGCAAAACCCGTACTGCAAATTGGGTTGCTATTATACAGGAAAGCACCAAGTAAGTTGGCCGTGGTATTATACATCTTAGCGTCTCTAAATAAAACCTCGTCGTTATCCAGTGATTCTGAAACGGAGGTCGAGGACCTTATTGAGATAGAATTTGATAATGTAACTTCGGACAGTGATGGTTCTCCAAAGTAAGCACAAGGAGTTGGTCGGTTCGTAGTTATCTGGGCCATTGTACTGTAGGGCTTTCCAGGCGGCCGTCCTATGTCTTGAGAGCGATCAAGTTGGGGGACACATCTCAAAGAATGTCGTATCAGAGTGCAGCCTTTCACCTGTTCTTCTGCTTGAACTTTACTAATGTATAGTCTAGGCTCCATAAGGACGCGGAACAATTCAACGTGTTGGGCGAGTCCCAACTCCTCATGGATTCGTACAGAGAGTACGTCGTGCAAATGGTACTGCAGGCTGCTGACGAGCGAATTTGTTAGGCTTGCCTCGATGGGGGTTCCCCATAATTTCGGCCATTTGCCTCTGGAGACCGACCGAGATGAATCTGTCCCCATCTCTTTGACGTCGTAAGTCGCGTCTTGTATCAATAAATCTTGTCTAACAGTCCATTCCTGCTATGGCCAGCGCTAAGGCTGATAATAGTCCCATCGGTGGGACTCCTGGGCGCTCTGGCTCTCGCACGCCTATGCACTTTAACTCCCTGAAAATTGGCTTGAAATCCCACGGAGCTGCCCATTATAGCACACCCAGTCCGCGCCACCGACAGTACCAGCAGGACACCAAGCCAGGCGAATGGGTGTGAGTCAGATTACAACCGCATGGTGTGTATACTCACGCGACTCATGCGATCTGTAGGGGGGACAGATTCGGGGACATATCTTATGTGTTCCTTCCGGCTCATCTTTTGCATCTGGAGTATGCGGGAAATCAGTGGACATACGGGCGGACGTCCCCGATGTCCAACTGTCACAACCGCGTGGTAGGGGATATTTACTTTGCCCCTGGTGAAGTTGAAGGCTTCACGTACTGGGTATGCTGTGAGATGAATACAGAATTTGGGCTTGACTGGGTCGATTGGGAGCTTGGAAGTGCTCATCCGGAGTCCTCGGATCTCGTTTTGCAGCACACTTCACCCGATGTGCCCCTGCAGTGGACTGGATGTTTGGAATTGTAGAGGCTTGATGTAAAGTGTTATGAACGAATAAATATCTCGGTGTCTGGTTTGTCGGTGCGTCAATTGGCTACAGCAGCGTACAGTGCATTCTACTTTGAGTAGGTCCTTGTACGTGCCTTGTAATTGGAACTCCCATTTTCGTCGTTCTTTTTGTTCGTTCTGACCAGGTTTTGAACCGAAATCAGCTAGAGCATGGAGCTCAATTCAAACAAGTTTTCTGGTGGGCAGAGTGATGTATTCTGTTGATGCGGTAAGTACGTCTTTGCGTATTATCCCACCGCTGGCCTGCCTCCTGCCTGTGTATTGAAACTCGAGCTTGATTTTAGTCGCCCTAACTAAACATACACGGACAAATTCCTTTTTGGGAGTGTTGAATTTGCAAACTCTACCCAGTCAGCCCCACTTCAAGCCTACCTTTACACCTTTATCCCCGACCTAAGCCCCTCTCCCTCGCAAGCCCCATACCGGACGTATTTAAAGCGTTGAGGTGAGTTAAGCATCACATATCTTCTCACTCGCGAAATCTCAGCACTGGTCGTCGATCCTATACGTCGTTCCTGTACCTTCGTGATATCGTTTTTGGTATTGTATCTCACTAACCACGCCACCTCACTCCTTTCCTCCCTATTTCTCAACGTAACCACACCATTCCTTCTCCCTCTCCCTTTTTCTCAACGTAATCACGCCACCCATGCCTCCAAATCGATCTAAATACGCACTCAACGTATGATTTTTGTTTCGCCTCACTGATCATCCTAATTTTGTTGTTTCCCACTTTCTAGCTTCAGGCGATCACAGACAAACAGGTACGGCGTGCTCCAACCCGCTCCCCGTCCCATCCAAACTAAAACATCATATGTAGGCTAAGTTGAATCGAAAAGGCCACCGACGACTTGATCGGGACGAGCCTGCTGCAGGTCGAAAAGTAAAGGTATGGTCTCTTGAGAACCTAGGGTAGATGTAATCGTCACTAAAATGTCAAGTTTAGCGCACGCGTGTTTCGGAGAAAGCGCCTGTGAACAGTAATGAGGACGAGTCAGGCTACCAAGGTGAGTTGATTATGAAGTTTCGTTTCAATAACATCCCATGTTAAGGTATGGATCAGTCGCTTCAGGAAGCACTGAGTCCCAGCCTCGTCCCACAGCTGGTAAGTAATCTGGTTTCCCTGCAATATAAACCCGCGCTGACGATCACTTAACAAGTCCGTCCCAAAACGTCAACGGTTCAGAATACAAAGGCCGCAAAGCTCGAGAGGTGTGTTTGTGAACCAGTAACAACGAACCAAGCTTACCGGTATTTAAAGGATTTCGTAACCCAGACGCTTAATGCAGCAACGGCTAGCCAAAGTATCAGCCAAGAGAAGGTGGATGAACATCCCCAAAACTTGGCCGTCGTGGACTATGAATACCAACCATTTCCTGATGATGATCGCCCGCTGTCTCCCGGTCACCCGCTATTTAGTGACGAAGATGTTAACATGGAAGGTGGTTCGTCCGAGGATGAATCTGAGGATGAACCTGAAGACAAATCTGAGGACGATGCAACGGACGATGCAACGGACGATGCAATGGACGACGCGACTTTCTTGAAGCTCTTCAAAGGACTTTGCAAATGTTGCCTGACCAAGGAAACAAAGGTACATTGTCAAAATGCCAAAATCTGTTCAATTGCTTGACTTTTGTTGGCGTCTAGACTATTCTACTCTCCACACTCGAGGAACTTGTTAACGATGCAGAGGCTGCACGGGGCACAAAGAAAGGCAAGCGTAAGGCACGAAAATCCAAGGCAAAACAGGATTGGGTCCAAAGTGACGACTACGTTTGTACTGACGGCCCGCGACCACGAGATAAATGTCGTGTTTCACTTTTGGTACCGTGTTTACAATGACTCTCCAACGTTTATCGACTGACATTCGACACACAGGGCTATATCCGGGTTGTCATCTACGATCTATTGAAGGTTACGGAAAAAGACCAGCTACCTCCTGGTCCGCCTCCTGAAGTTGCCGCTCCCACCGCCGCAGCGTTCTATTTCAGGTGGAACGAGTCTGAGAAATCCAAGTTCAACGCTATTGCTGCCAGGATCGTGGCTCAACGCATTATGAAGGATTGGCCTTTGCTTTCCGACATTGACGAGGTTTTCAACATGGCCACGGAGCACTTCAAGTATCTGCCAGCCTGTTACCAAAGACAAAATGTGCCAGAGGTTATGGCAAAAGAGCATCAACGCCATTGCTCTGCCAATGCAAACACTCGTAAACACACCGTAAAGTTCCTTTTTTGCTGTCCACTGGTGTCGTAGCTTACATGTTCTCGTTGACTTTAGCTTTATAAACACAGGTTGCAGATTATCAAAACTGTTCCTGCCTTAGTGAAACACGGCCAGCTTATTGAGACGCTAGGCATCGAAGGAACAAGCTCGGATGAGGAGAGTCCACGTAGAGGCATATATACTGTGAGACGCAAAAGGCAGCTATCGTCAAAGGTCCAGCACTTGAAACGGTGAGCACAGTGCTGTTTTACGTGTACCTCCGAGATCGTTACGAGACGATTTACAGACAGCTTGACCAAGCCTACGCAATACACTTCAAAGGTCCCGGGACCAAGGGCAATCAGCTCCGCCAGCGCATCGACACAGGTCTAGTCAGCACGCGCAGATTCCGGGTAACTGGTCTTCCTCTCTCCTGCATGGATGCGGCTTGGCTGGCGACCCTCACTAGTGTCCAGAAGGACATGCTCAAGCTCGACGCTGTGACTGAATATGATTTCTCTTTTCCAACGGAGTTGCTGGAAACGCCCGAATGATCGCCTGGTTGTGCTGCTGTTTCTCACATCCACTGTCCTGGTTCCTCGCATGTACCTTATATCAGAGTCTTGCTGATGAACAATTGAATTTCTGCCAGATTTTTGCTCCCATTGTCATAGTAAGATCAATCACATGTTTTGTGCAGTTCCGTTGGTTTGCTCTGATTAACTCCATTAGCTAGCCATTGTTGCGTCGAGGATCGAGGACCAGCACACCCACACCCATGCCAACGGTCTGGCTTGCTTAGCCTAGAACCTATAGAGCCTGGTTTTCATACTACCTTTTGCAATTCACACCCCACTATGCACGGTCGCCATTCTGTTGTCATTTTACTCGCTCTTGCTATTGGAGGGGCAGCAACTAGCTCGCCAGATTATGGCCCTGTTGTCGGAATTGATTTAGGAACCACTTATTCCTGCATCACTATCTATCAAGGCGGCCGCGTCGATATTATTCCAAAAGACCAGGGGAATCGTGTTACCCCCTCCTGGGTGGGGTTTAATGGGCATGAACATTTGTAGGTCAAGATTAATGCTCAAGGTTCAATTTTTTTTGACAGTTTACCCCCAAATGACTAGAATTGGTGACACTGCGAAGCAGGTGTTTCATACCATCCCATCTCAAACCATTTTCAATGCGAAACACCTCTTGGGTCGTCGGTTTAATGACATCACCCTACACCAGGATATTTGCCACTGGCCATTTAAAGTCGTTGATCAGAATGGACGAGCGGGAGTTGAAGTAATCTTTCACGGCAAGACCAGACTATTCATACGTGGGCTTGGCTCTGAAATTAAATTCCCACAACTCACGACGATTGAAACCTCATCAGACACCACAAAAGATTTCGGCTATGATCCTTGGCAGGTTGAAAGAGACAGCAGAGGCCTACCTTGGGTGCCCAATCACGCATGCTGTGATTACAGTCCCAGCATATTTCAACGACGAACAGTGCCAAGCTACCAAAGATGCAGGCCACATTGCGGGATTGACGGTGCTTTGGATTATTAACAAACCAATGGCTGCTGCGATCGCCTACGGGCTCGATAAGAAAGGCGGTAGGCTCTTTATTATAGTTGGATTTGGCTCGCTTAATAACTCGGGTGCATTGGGTCAGCAGGAGAGTCGAAAATGATTGTGTATGACTTGGGAGGTGGAACGTTTGACGTCTCGTTATTACGAGTGAATAACTGGGTGTTTGAGGTTCTAGCGACCGACGGTAACCCACACCTAGGAGAAGATTTCGACAACCGTATAATGGATTATTTCGTTGACAAGTACCAGAAACAGACAGCCGTCAACGTCTCGAAGAACAAGCGCGCCATGTCAAAGCTCAAGAGGGAGGTTGAGAAGGTCAAACGAACGCTTTCATCTCAGCTCACCACGAAGCTAGAGATTGAGTCATTCGAAGGGGGAAACGACTTTTCCTCTATCTTAACACGTGCTAAGTTTCAAGAGCTTAATTACGACTTGTTTAAGCGAACGCTAGAACCAGTTGCAAAGGTGCTTCAAGATGCCAACCTAAAGCCCAAGGATGTTGACGATGTAAGTCTGATATCATCACTTCGATATCTCCAAAGTAATTGACAACGCGGGATGACAGGTGATTTTAGTTGGTGGGTCTACACGTATCCCACTCATGCGCCAGTTACTCAAGGAGTTTTTTGGAGGAAGCGAGCCCCGCATGGGTATCAACCCCGACGAGGCTGTAGCGTATGGTGCGGCAATCCAAGGGAGTGTCTTGTCAGGGGTAACGCCATTCAACGACGATATCGTGCTCATTGATGTGTGCCCCTTTACTCTTGGAATTAAAACTAGAGGTGAGTGAACTTGGTACCAATTGAATCTTTTTAACGATGATTTGCGGGGGGGGTTTTCAGTTCTCTCATCGCACGGAATACCCCTATTCCCACTCGGAAGTCGGAAATATTCACAACCGCCAGTGATAACCAGCACACCGTCCTGATTCAAATACTACAAGGCGATAGTCTGCTCGCGAAAGACAATATCGTCTTGGGGAATTTCAAGTTGACCAGAATTCCTCCAGCTGCGCAAGGCGTCCCTCAAATCGAAGTTACTTTTGAGGTTGATATGAACGGGATACTAACGGTCGTGGCGCATGACAAGGATAGGTAAGTGATCCGTAAGAGGTTCTGAATTATTTAACTTACGTGTATGCGTAGTGGCAATCTTGAGGCGATCACTATAACCAGCGAGAGAAATCAGCTAGAGAAGACGGCCCTTGTACGGATGGCTCAAGAAGCGCAAGTATTCACACAAAACGATATGGAGGCTCGTGCTTGTGCTGCCGCCTTGAACGATCTTCATCGAACGGTATGCCCTGCATTTAGGCACTCTTCTGCCTCACCTCTTATCTTTTTTGTCAGATCGCCGCAAAACGGAGCTTGCATGATCATAGCGACGCTCAGAGTGGACCGGCCTTCATGGATGCGCTGGACGAACAGTCACGTTGGGCTGAGACGTTTGGCGAGCTTGCCAGCACCATCGGGCTTAACCATCGGATTGATCGAGTCAGGGACATGACTTACGACTGGGTTGCTCTGATGGCGGAGAGCGGAGTCCCCACTGCGATGGCAAATACTATGGACCCTGTAACAACTGCCTCAATCCCCGAAGGGTCTCCCGCCGATTCGGCTCTTACTGAAGCAGTGCTCGTGGCTAGAACTGAAATGCCGGGGATGTCCATCAGGGGGAATCCGACACACAATCCTCTAGCTCTCCGTGACGAGCTTTCATTGCGAACTCTGTTTTCTTCTTTTGCAATCAATTTATGTAAATAGTCTCAAAAATACACCATACGAGTCTGGAAGTTTGGTTAGCGGACCGGATTCTTTGTTCTGGCTCCCCTCGTGAATGCGGCAAGTGTGGTCGAAACGAGTACCAATGTCCCCTCCCAATCTTTCCCCCCTCTCCTCCATCTTCGGGATGAAAGTGAATATGTCCTACAGCACTTTGTGGAGACTAGCTGGAAAACAGCAAAAGCTATTGACATGCTTGGCCGTCTCCCCCAGCAGAACTCGTCTTATCGTCGCCTCAAAGGACTGCAACCTTCTTCTGGTCAATGTCAAAGACGATTCTGTACTTGTCGAACTCAAGTTCAAAGAGCATTTTTCCGCACTTGTGGGACTCTGGTACGCGGAGGATAATGTTTTGATTGGTTGCTGCAATGGCAGCCTCTACGACGTATGCTTTAACCCCACAAACGTGAGCGACCCTAACCTCCCGCTCTCTGTCCCCTGAAGTATTGGCATTAGGACAAACACCAAGTTACAATGAGTCCCATTTTGAACCAGTTCAACCAACAGATCTGGTCACTTGCCTTCGATCCTGCCCGACGTTTACTCACAGTAGGATATGGCAGTACGGTCGGTTTGTTTTCTTACAGCGACACTGGATATCATTCAGCGGTAAAATGGAATACTGTTGAGCTCATCAAAGGTCCGTGTAACAACGAGAGCGGTGTGGTCACCACGCTACTGTTCTATCCCGCCGAGGACAACGGGTCTAAACTCTTCATTGGGTACGCACAAGCAGGCTGGAGGTATGAATGCTCACCTCCCAAATCATTTATTACTTACACGGCTCGCATGCTAGTATTTGGGCCAAACCGGGCAGCGTTAAACATATTAACCCTGATTCAAATCATAATGTCTCTCGAGTGTGAGTCTTAATAGTAAAGAGCCGTATTGGTTATCTTATATTGTTTCAGCGGGTGTGTTATACTTTCACCCAACCAGAAATTTCTCGCGATATCTACGCTCGACCATACCATTGTGTTATACGCGCTTGGACGCAACGGGCCACTCCTGGAGTCAATGCAGGAGTTCCCCTACGAGGATAGTGCTAGCATCAATCCAATTGTCCCGGTTGCTTTTCCCTCGGACGGGTTGGTCCTCGCCAGTACGGCTTGTGGTGAGGTACCAATGATCCAAAGTACAGATGGCGAAATGTCGTTACTTCATCATGGTAAGTTTAATGCCGACAACCACGAAGTCTCGAGACGCTAATAACCACATGCTAACTTCCGACAGAGCAAGCTAGTCACATTATTCGTGTGATTGCCGTAAGTTCACTAATCATTGGTCTTGCGTCTAAATGATAATGACTTGGGCAACTTTGCAGACGCATGGACAGAGAATCATCGTTGGCTCCTCAAGTGAACCTGAATCCGTGCTTAAGTGTTATAGTTCGTCTGTAGTTGTCACAGGTAAGCCACTCCGACCGTAGATGCCGGATATTCAACTTATGGGGCTGTAGCTAAACCTCGCACGGATGAACTGATAGTAGTTAACATAACCGAAGCACTTTCTGGCTGGGAGTCGGGTGATAATAAGATGAAAGCTACTTCGAGTACTTTACGATCGATCTGGTGCGTTGCAATGAGTCGCTCTGCTTGGGTCTGGGTAAGTCTCAACAACATAAGGGGACACATAGTTTCGTATTAATGTGAGAGTGGAACTTGACAGATTTTGGGCATGGCAGTACTTGCGACGTTGATTATGTCTGCCAGTCCCCCAGGCGGCCCAGTCTTTGAAGGAGCAAAAGAAGAGTCTGATAGTACAGACGTGATGATACCTGGGTGGGGACGTAATTATTACTGGGTATTCTTCAGCGTCCGTCATTTCTGTAGGTTTATTGCCTTCCAGATTAGGGTTTGGACTGCCTGGGTGGTAAGTTGCCTTCTCCGCCTCGTATCCTCGACAATGACTCAAATGGGATCGATTTGCTAGTTTAATACGGCATGGAACTTCTTTGTTGAGGCAATTTGGGTAGTCCTACACACGCTCAATATCATGGTGTGGGGAGCAGCGAAATGGGGATGTGAGCCTGTCGAGTACTACTGAGTATCAGGAGTTTGCCCAAAGATGCCTAACTAGTATAGTCTGCGAAGTTTGATGTACAGTGAAATTGGCAAAATATCAGAACTAGTCGCATTGATCATTTAGGCGCATCTTCGTCTGAGCCCGCAGATACAGCCACTTGAGCCACCTAATGCTTACCTAACTCACTGTGGATGCTTTCCCTTCAGTCCCATATGCTAACTGTCGTCAGTGAATGATGTCCACACCTGTGTTATGTCCTTCTCTTAACCACGCCTCAGGGCTCAAGCACCCACAATATCTAGGACCTGGCGAGATCGGAGATTGTTGCTTATGTTGCTTACGCCGTCACTATTATATTGCCTATCTCCAGGTCACAACGATTGAACTAGATCTGGCCCGATCCACGCGGGGTCGGCTAGGTCATACGTTTACCGTCTCTACAAAAATGATGGAAAGGTGGGATGGTGTTTGGACGAAATGCTTTGGTTGTATCTTTGATAAATGCTCCCATTGTACCTCCAAAGAAACGTGGACATTATACCTCCAGAGAAATGTATACGTTGTACCGCCGAAGAAACTCTTACGTTGTACCTCCAAAGAAATGTAGACATTGCACCACTGAAGAAATGCTTACATTGTACCTCCGAAGAAATGTATACGTTGTACCGCTGAAGAAACACTTATGTTTTACCTCTGAAGAAATGTAGACATTGCACCGCTGAAGAAACGTTTACATTATACCTCCAAAGAAATGTAGACATTGTACCGCTGAAGAAACGCTTACATTTCCTCCTGACAAAAATGTCTCTTAAATGCGTATGTTTCACCCCGCAAAAATGTCCCTTAAGTGTCCACATTTTTACCCCGCAAAAATGCTCCTTAAGCACTTACGCTTTACCCCCACAAAACTGACCCTAAAGCGTCCACATATTGCCCTGGCACAAATGCTCAAGCTTACGCTCGCAAAAAGCCTGCGGAAGTTAAGGAACATGTGCGCGGGGAAACGTGGAGGCTTTTTCAACGACAAAACCCTCGAACATGAGCTGACACAAACGTTTCGATTACTTGGCGAAAGCTTGAAGACTTAAGCCACATTTGGGAGCGGAGATGTGAGTACAAAGGTTGGAGTATTTCCTC
>WSLM01000522.1:0-15429 GCA_019677335.1 Ceratobasidium sp. UAMH 11750 | reverse complement strand
TTTTCGCTGAATCGCCCCAGCCTCTTTCCAATGCTCACCAGCACTCGCTTCCTAGTATACCTCGTTCTGCTACCGCTCCAGCTGGGCCTTCCAATCGAATGGAAGATGCCCCCGCGTTGACAGAGAGTCCGGCTGCACCCTCTGAGGTTTTGAACCGCGAAACAGAGCCAGAGGATACTACGAGTGCGGGTGCGGTGTTGGCGCTTCAAGTTGAAGAACAGAGTGTGTCTGAGGATGGAGTCGTCCGACGAGGTAGGTATCGGTGCCATCACTTCCCACTAGTAATTCACTAATTGGTCTGAAGACAGGATGCTGGTGCGGGCTGCGTTCAATCGATCTCCTGGGCTCCCTAAGCCTTACGATGAGGCAGAAGCTAGCAAGCATCCAGATACGCAGGAGGTAGAGTGGAAGGAGATGCTAGTTGTGTGGCGAAGAGCGGCTGGGAGAGAGGACCGGATCGAGCTATACCAGGACTATGTGCGACTTGGTTTTATTTCTTTAGGTGCATGCTGACCTGAGTCTGGTTTTGCCTTGCAGACAACCCCGGGCAAGGAGCGGATAGTTGGTCACAAGGATTTGGCGTTTATAATACCGCTTGATGAGACGACTACGAGCATATCTCCATACTCTCACGTCGATCTTACATTCTGCCTCACGTGCCCTCCGACACCAGTGCGGACAGGTTCCACATCCAAGCGTGCCCGGTTTCACCGTGCCCCTATTGGGACCAACATTTTTGTATTCAAGGTGAAAAGTCGTACACGGGCGCTGGACTGGACCTGGAACTTGTGGTGTGTCCTATTAGCTTTACCCGCAGTGCCTTTATACAGCTCTCGCGCAGGAGACATCTAGGCGGCGAACTACCTGAAACAATTGATATCCACTGCCCAGCCTTGGGGACGCGCGTTCGAGTAGACATCCCGAACCTGGATCGTTGGGGGCCGAGTGACGATTGGAAGCGTTTCACCCGCTCGTATCTCATCGATGCATGCGGACGTTCTCTACGAGGTCTTCCGGACTGGGATGCAATGATGGAGTCTCCAGCGTTGCGAGGGGCCCAGTTGCAGCTTGCTTGGAGGAAAGAAAGCAAACTCGACTGGGTGTGGTTAGAACTGGATGAGCAGGGTAGAGAGATTGATTGGCAAGTGTTGTTTGGGCTAGCGTTGAGACAGGTGAGTGGGTTTAAGCTTTTTATAGTGCTGAAAATAACTGGCGGGACTCGTAGCCGCGTTTACCGTCACAGTTGGAGATTCGTCTTGGGTTACATGCCCCGACTCATGTTGCTCTGACCGATGGCAGTATACTAGGTAAATGCGCTCAATTTGATTATGAAGATGCTAAAACTAATATTGCCCATGATGGAGATGAACCTCCAGCGATCGAAGGGTACCTCCATCGCATCAAACCTAAAACCCTAGTCAAGACGAACGTTTACATCACCTCGCACGACGGGTATCTGTTCACCTTGCGCTATACAGATGCCGAGCCACCTTCGCCCCCAGCTTTACTTCAAGCCTCCCTTGACGCAGCCGGATATAAACTCGCGCGTGAGCGAGAAATTCGGAGAGGACGGTCTATGATATTAGACGCAGACGGGTATATCGACTTGCGCAGCATCCTCACAGTGCGTAGGGCTGTCGAGCTTAACCCCTCTGTTGGGCCAATAGATATTGGTGCTACACGAGCTAAACCTCTTCCACATGGCGTTGCAGAGGAGGATGAAGATCACGGCCAATGGGTTGACCAGGCGGACGAATCGGATGGTGAAGACGAGGGCGGAGAGGATTTTTTATCAAAGAGCGATGACAAGATGAGACTGAAGATGAAGCGGTCGTTTGAGTTGGTCATGCGCTCTGGTAGGGTGGTTAGATTTGAGGTGAGTTGGGAACTAGACCACAGATACGACTTTGTACCCTAACACCACTCGAGGCTTATTCTAGGAAGATCTGCCTCGAATGGATCACTCGTTTACGCGACTTGATCAAGTACTGGACCCGCCGACATCGGGTGGACGCTCGGGACGAGATGGAATTGGTATTTGCCACGCAAGGACGAGCACGGTTCACGATACCCAAGCCTGGAAAAGAAGAGGCACCCGAAGGTAAGCAGCTTGAGCAACTTAGGCTAGCAACGAGTTTACCCTTTACATCGCATGCGCACGCATCACACAGGATATGTTCCGGATGGTGCATCACCATATTTAGCCAAGGTATGGGACCATGTCCGATCAGTGTACCCAGCTAACCGCCACGCTCAGTTTTGGAACTGGTGCGTAATCGAGGGTTGTCGGGTAATTGTCAGGGGAGGGCGGTTGTACACCAAGAAAGGGATTAGAAAAGAGTTCAAGTAAGCATATAACCGTGGTAACTTCAAAAAACCTCGCTTAAACGTTATCTAGACACCTTTTCCACGTTCTTACTGGTGGCCACTTGATTCTGTTTCACATCACTCCGAATGCAACCTCCTATCATCATCATTCTCGCACGATCAACCTCGTCGATGCATACGTATATTCAGGTACGCTAAGCACTCACGACTTGTAGAATACGCTCTAATATTTAGATGCCGTTGCATATAGGCCAGATCGCTATGAGGTCATTGCCCCGAGCAGCAGGGTTTGATTCTCGGCAAAGGATACCTCGGAGGTATCAGGATGGACTTGAATCGGATGACAGGCAAGTGATTGGTTCTCTACTTCTCACCAGTCTCTCACGACTGGTCATTAGCGAGGAAGATACAACCTTCATCATCTGGTATCGGCCGCATAACATCCACAAACCAGCTGACCCTCTTCTCCCCCGCGATTCTGCTCCGAAAAGCGAACCAGTGGTTGCGCCTCTTGGCGGGAAGCACAATCTTCTCATCTGCAAAGCTCGTAGTCGGCTGGAACGTGATGCCTGGGTCTGGGTTCTTAATACCGAGATTGAGCGGGTGACACGAATGATGTCGGCCAGGGAGAACAACATTCGCAATCAAGGAATTTTGGTTCCCGAATCGTAGCTAGTTCTACCTACTCGCCTTGCCTTCTTCAAGTGTCAATGTATACCGTGTTATTTCCGTGTAGTAAAATTTTGTGTGTTTCTGTTTGCGTGGCTGCCGATCACCACGTGACCAGCCGATAATTCCCGAGACTCGAGAGGCACACAACCACTACGAGGTTTACAGATTATTTCTACCATTCGACATACCTGGGCTCTTGTCATTATATCCTTGTTGGCTTTCACGAACCATAACTTTATGCTCCTCTTGGAAACTCAGTCAAGATCCCCCTTACCTTGGAGACAATCCCTCATCATAACCAACGGAAACCGCGACGTTTCAGAGACACGTTATGCACCACCTATACGCGACTACAAACTAAGCTGGTTATGCAAGTAGCCCCTCGTGGGGCTGGCGGGAGTCTTGGCCCCACGACCAAGTTTTGATTTGTTACTATAAATGATGATCAAGCCAAGGCGACTTTGCTTGCCGCGGCGCTGTGTCCTAATGGGGTTATTGTCCCTGAAAGTTGACCAGTAGGATTCGCTGCCGCCTCGCATAACAATACCTCGACGCACACGGGTTATAGTTGTACGCGCTTGGCCTCGGCTTGATGACCACTCTGTGAAACCCATGCCCCTATGATCTCTGGGCTCGCCTTCGGAAGAACCATTCCTCATGCAAGAACCACTGCCTTCTAGAGGCTCTAGTCTTCAAATACCCCTCGTGGAGAGCTGGGATTCTGCAGCGGGTTCTCCACCTGTTCCCTCCTCTTCGACCAAAGCCAACCGTCGTCGCCATCGCTCAACGTCCTTAGTTCGCCTCCTCAACTTGATTTCAACATGGCTAAGCGTACCGACAGTGGTTCGCTCGATGATGGCAAGGTCTCTCCTACCGAACACCATGAAAACGTACGTCGTGGCCCGACCTCGGCGGCTGAGCGCCAAGAAAGGATGGCTGCTGCTCTCGCCATCGATCCAGGCCACAAGGCTTGGAGCTGGCGTGCAATCCAAGTCGTCCTCATAACCTTGTGTGTCTGCTGCTGCTCTGGTGACTCTGGATTCGACGGTACGGTCATGGGTGGGATTAACGCAATGACGTGAGATTTGACCTTTGCGTACGACTGAACCCAACTGATCACTCGATTTCAGACAATACCAACACTATTTTGGTGCGCCTTCAGCCTCAAAGGCTTGAATGGAAACTAAACTTGTGCCCTAGGTATGAGCTCTGCTGGAGCCAAGACAGGTATTGTGTTCGGTATCTTTACCGTTGGTGCGCTTGTCGGCGCTATCCCGGCTGGTTCGTGCTTCTTTCCGTATGGTCTCTTCTGCCCTGACTCTGTTCTCCGAACTTACAGCGTACCTTCCGGATCGGTTGGGCCGTCGCGCTTCCATGTTCTTCGGCAATTCTATCCTTCTGTAAGTCTCACTTGGCGCTGGTGTACTTGCCACCCCTCGGCACGACTACCCCATGCGTTGAGCCATCTGCCGCTTAACAAGCGATGTATTGATCCGCTCTCCTTAGTATTGGTGCCGCAGTTACCGCTACTGCTACTCGCGAGTCAACTTTCATCGGTGGTCGGTTCTTGACTGGGCTCGGCGTTGGTACGGACTATTTTTGGTCTTCTAGGCACATCTGATCCGAGGTTTCTTCAGGTTGTGCGGGTGCCTCGGCCAAGTCGTATCTGGTTGAAATCGTGCCGCCTCAGTCGCGTGGCTTTTGGCTCGGTATCTTAAACTCTTTGTAAGTACACACGTTGTGTTGGCGTTGTCCGAGGTTTACTGATCTGATCGCTAGCTATTATGTCGGCCAAATGACTGCCACGGGTATGATGGTCTCGACTGGCCGCTGGAGCAGTGAGCTTTCCTGGCGGCTGCCGCTCTGGATCCAGGTGATCGATTAATCGTCCATCGCAAACGCTATACACTTACGCCGCATTTTATCCAGGCCGTCCCCGCGGGCATCAACGTTGTTTCGATCTTCTTCTGCCCCGAGTCCCCCCGCTGGCTGTACTCTCGTGGGCGCAAGGATGAAGCACGCGCGATCCTCGCCAAACTCCACTCGGCAACCAACGATCCCCACTCGCCGGTAGTCGAGATCGAGATGGAGGAAATTGAAGAGAAGATCAGCCTCGACGGTACCGACAAGCGTTTCTGGGACTTCAGGAGCCTGTTCAAGACTGCGAGCGACAGGTACAGGACGTGCATGGTCATTATGATCGGTGCATTTGGTCAGCTGTGAGTAGCCCGACTAGACCTACACGACTATGAATGCTGACAACGTATTCAGCTCCGGTAATGGGCTCATCACCTATTTCCTCCCCGTACTCCTTGGCCAGGCTGGAATCACTTCGCAAGACAGGAAGCTCACCCTCAACTTTGTCAACTCGTGGGTATATCTATACTCACTCTGTTATAAACTTATTCGTTGGCGGTATTGTGTAGGGTTACCTCCATGATCGGCGCTCTCACTGGTTCTGTGCTCGTCGATCGCTTCGGACGCCGCCAGCTTCTCCTTGGGAGTACCATCACCCTCGTCTTCATGCTCGCCATCATCATCGGCTTGCTTAGCTCTCACGGGAATAGCACACAGGCCAACGCAGGAATCTCCTTCAGTATGTCTCTAAATGTCTCTTGAACCAAACCTCAGTCGCTAACACCCTCGGTCCAGTCTACCTGTTCATGGTCTTCTTTTCGTTCGGCTGGACTCCGATGCAGGCACTGTACCCAGCCGAAGTGCTCAGCTACCAGTCGCGTGCAAAGGGCTTGGCGTTCCTCAACGTTGTGACCCAAGCTTCTTCCTGCATCAACACCTTCGGGTAAGCCCGGCTCCTGTCACCGCGCATACATCCGACTAACCGACGTTCCCAGTCTGCCCGTTGCCCTTGAAAAGCTCGGTTGGAAGACATACATCATCTTCTTGGCTTGGGACTCGTTCGAGGTCGTCATGATCTGGCTCTTCATGGTGGAGACCAAGGTATGTTTATATAATTAGATTTGTGTCGTTGCGCTGCTGAACAGTACTTTGGTAGGGCCTTACCCTCGAGCAAATCGATGAGGTGTTTGCGGAGCCCGACCCACGCAATTACAGTATCCAGCATGCGGTCACGCTCAGAGCCGCCAAGCGCGAGGCTGCATAATTCCTTGGCCAGGGTGGTTACCTTGCTGGTTGGTTTGTATTCTGTTACGGCTGCGCCTGGGCTGTTTGGATATGTAAGATAGAGTCGTGTACCAATTGAATGGATGGTTTGTGCCTAAACTAGTCCGATGGGCGTATTTTGCATCCTTGAGTTGCAAGGAGGTGAGAGCTAGTTCCAACCAGCCTAATGTGGTAGTGGGAGATGGGAAGTTACAGCACACGTAAGGTTTATATATGCAAGTTAGATAACGAATTACGCATGCATACCCCAAGTTCGTAAGGGTACGTAGAGAAGGCCGCCGTATTCTTTTATTTTCATTATCTTGCCGCATCTATGGCTTACCTTCCAGCCAAGCCGCCGAAAACTGCTCCCATGCCGGCTTAGGGGGAGGATTAGGCTTTGAGGCAAAATTCAATCGTCGGGCGCAAACTCCCTCTCAAATCACATGTGCTATACCCGGGCTAGTCACGTACTCAGTGGTTTCTTCAAAGAAGGAAATGAAGCTCAAGGCGAAGCTTGAGATGAGCGCATATAACGGAGGAACCTTCATCGGTAGGTCCTGATTAGGGCAAACAAATAACCAAGATTCAAAATTTTCTTGTAAGGTTTGCTCTCCAAATATTAATCGGTAACTTCCACTCTCTTGCCTGCAGCTGCGGCGCAAACGCATCAAAGTTTACTGCTTCTAACCTTGACAGGTACGAGGCTACCGGGACCTAAATTCCACGGCCTAAGCAACGATCGCGATTTGAAGAAACGGCTTTGCTTACCGCTAATAAGAAAGCAGGCATGGCTTCAGCTGGTACTCTAGAGTCTTTAAATCTGTCTCGGGCTGTGAGAAGGTTGTCGTTTGCTGCAGTAGCGAATTCGAATACAGCGTCGTCTATTCCTGCCGCATCACCGCCCATTCGAAATACCTCCTCCTGTCGCACCTGATGCTTCGCCGTGATCTCTACGGGTACGACCATTCGGCGCCTTGATGCATGGAAAGGCAAGCCGCGTAGAAGCGTCGCAAAGGAATGCGCAACGCCAACATGAGAAGCGGCATGGGTATTCGTGTCCGAGGTTCCTTGATGAAGGAGGTTGAGTAACAGATACATAAGGGTTGAAGACGTTGATTCTGCGTATTGTGTCACGCTATCCAAGGTCGCATACGAGTCGCGGTCGAGATCAGCGTCCTTGAAGGTGGTTAGAGGGTTGCAATCACGGCGTAAGATTGCTCACCCGTGCATCTACCATCCTCTTGAGATGGTAAGTTGATAGATTGGCCTTCTGAGATGCTTCATGAAGTGCAATGGCAATCGGGTGTTTCGCAGGCCTATTCTATGCCTCCGTTGAACCTACTATTAAAGTATTTACTCGGTGCAGATACTTACTTGCGCTATAGATTCTATCGCATCCCTCCAAAATCGCATCCTCATTTTCCCTATGATTGGCTTGGATACAGTCTCCCTAATCATCGCCAGCTCGATCTAGAGAACCGTTAGTCAGATAATTGAGCCGAGAACACGCCGCGAGCTCACATTGAAAGCTCTGAGGGCAAAATAGCCCGGTTGTGCGGCTCTAGGATAAAAATACGAGCATAGGTATGCCTCGTAGTCGTGCTTCCGAACCAGCGCTCGACAATACGCATTCACATCATTAGTACCCCCAACTCCTATGCTCGAGTTACCGGTTGCCATTCCCCGGAGCACATAGCATGATTTCCTCGCATTATCACCAAATCCTGGAGATTGGATAATTCGTAGGAAAGATCGATGATGATGAGGGAGGAACGACATCCGAGATGAATCACGTGAGCCCAGGCTTGTTGACCTGGGCCGTCTCAAACAACAGGTTATCTTTTTTCGGATCATTCACCGCATACGAAGTGGATAGATTGAAGGTTAATCGCTGCATATTATGCCCTTAATAAATCAATCGATCTACGCAGTACCACCCCAGGGAATTCCTGAACTGGTTCCCTCCCTAGTGATATATCCCAGTCTATGATGTCATAGCTGCCGGCTCAACTGCTGCTCAGGTTCCAATCATCCATCTATGCTCCATGCTCTCCGAGTGTTGAATCTCTTAGTCCTCCACTTGAACGGTCGAAGCGAAGGCTAAACATAATTCACTCGACTGCCTCCAGACCTGTAATTCTGCGGTGCCTTTTGGGTAGTCGTATTCTGGTTCGACGTCATCACCATCCTGGTAGTGGGGAGGGCCATATATAAACCCGGGCATATTCATTCATCTACTCATCGCATTTTGCCTGCCCTCGACTGAACCATGTCTCAAACAATATCTCAAGTGGTCTCATCTGTTCGTTTGTCAAGCCGACCAACGCTAAATATCAATGGTACTTGCTGAAGGTAGCTATGGCTCCGAACCCGAATCTCTATACCTACCGTCAAGCATATTTTTGAACTCATAGGCACGCTATTTATCGGGATATTCAGTCCGTACACTCAACCGTTTGCTCAAAATTCAATGAAGAAACCCAAGGCCTCTCGTAGTTGATCGCTGGAATACCACCATTCATCGCCCAGCCTTATTACCCACGCCCGCTACGCGTAAGCTCGTGGAGGCTATGTGGAGGTGGCAGTTCACTATCCCGGTTCTCCTCTATGCACCACCCATTGGATGCTTAAACTGCCCTTTTGGGTATATGTTCAAGTGTAACTCGCCGACCATTGCTCGGCTTGTAACTTTGTAACGCCCATTCGGACTGCGATTCCTGGCCCGATCCCGACCAGGCTTGCCTGGCCGAGTCCGTGCTGGGCATGCGGGATGTATATATAGCTGTTCCCGTCGGCTTGCTCTTCACTCATCACCTTTCCGCTCGTCCCATCTAGACGTACCATGTCTCAACCAGTGCCTCCAGCTGTTTCATCCCTCCACCCACCTAGCCAGCCAAACTTCAGTGCTGGCACCTACCGCAAATTGCTCCAGCTACGAACCGGACTTTCTTCCAGGCTATGTGAGTCATGCAGTTTTATTGCGGACATTATCTGAATCTGTGCGCGCACAACCAACAGGGACGACTTTCGCGTGAGTGGACATCCATTGAGAGCACCCAGCCCACAAGTTGCTAACCAATAGCGAAAACGCATTTGTAGCATTACTATGATCGCGGTGTTCATTTTCCGCGTCCCCTGGCTGTTCCCCAACGGCTTCGAACTTGGGCAGTCTCCCGGCGAATACCATCATTTTCGTATTCCTCTTAATAAGGCCTTACTCTGGGTACACCTTGCTTGCGTCCTTCCCGCGGGGCTCCTTGCTACCGTTCAGTTCGTGCCCCGTATCCGAGCACGTGCGATAGGCTTGCATCGTAATGTAGGCAGAGTGGCTAATGCCTTGAGCATTGTTTCGACCATCGCTGGATTCGGGATGGCACGCGTGTCGTTTGGCGGCGACCTCTCAGTTCAGTCGTCACTGTACTGTCTCGGTGCAATGACGTTCTGGTCTCTTATCAAATCATGGACAACGATCCGACAACTGCAAATCGACGAGCATCGGATGTGGGTTATCCGAGCTTGGTCGTACCAGACGTCTGTAATCACCGAGCGTCTGGTTATGGTGCTGCTCATAATCTACGTGTCGGTGGTAAGGGGATACCATCATGTAAGTCTACATTTGAAAGTTGTTGGGTGATTATTTACTTAGGCTTATTCGAATAGACGTTGACTTGCGACGAGGTCGGGTACATCCTCAATAACCAGGAGATGTATGCGCGCGATTACCCTCAATGCCAACCAGGGTGGACCGGACCCCGAGTCAACAGTGTCTCAATTGAGGCAAATCCCGGTGATGCGACTGGCTTGGGTATGGCTGCAGCCCACCGCTTCAATTTCGGACCAAGCATGTGGATTGCAATTTGGATACATATCATTGCGTGAGTATATGCGCGGACCTCGGTGGGTAAAATCAGAAATAACCCTCTTCCTTCCTTAGAACCGAGTACTACTTGTTCAAAACCAAGGATGAGTCTGATCGTTTACGAGAGCTATCCACAAAGCGCCAGAATATTTGTCGGATGATAAAGGAGAAGAAGGCTGGTCAACACTAAGTTATTTGGGTGTTGTACGATTTTTTTTACCATTACTGTACTAAAGCCTCGACATAATAAACCTATGCACGTGACTTGTTTCGCCTATCCATTCACCACCACAACAGCCATGCCAAACCATTTCTGGGGCTACTTTGCATCTCACGAGAACCTTAGAGATGTTGCTACCAAGAGCAAGCTTCCGTTTGCGCATAAGAATGCAGCTAGCACTCGCATGGCTTACGAGGTCTTCTACCAACTCGAGTCCCTTGGCCCGCTGCGCGTAATGTCTGCACTAAGAAATGACGAGCGTGGCTACGTGTTTGTGCTTGGAGGGGACGATGCGGACCTGCAGTCGATACCTAAAGAGCTCAGGGATTGTATGGAGAAGATGTACAACTATTCGCCTCGGCTGTGGGAGTGCGATAAAGAGATTCGCCAGTTCAAGACTAAATGTCTTGATGGAGATGGCAAGCATCTGCTGTTTAGAGGCGAGAGAATGAAAGTTATCGCCTAATATTTAGAGCGGGCCGTACAAGGAAAATTTGAACTTTTATGGTTACTTGTTTGTCCGAATCGGGATCTGCCGATGAAGATATCTTCTAGTGTCATATCCCCTGATGTGCCCTGTAGAGGGATAGCTTGGGGCAAGCTGCTGAGTCATCATAACTGATTAGTCTTGAAACAGAAATGAGGGGTTATGAGCAACCACCACCACCACACGGCTAAGCTTTGTCCATCTAGAGCTCGTTTTCTTTCTCGGTTTGGCTCTTTGAGCCAGATAGGTCAACTAATCATCATCTGCTCTATCATTTCTTTCAATCTGTGGTGTGGGAGTCAAACAGGCCTTCTCCTCGTTGCAGAGGTACCCCTAGCCCAGTGAGGAGATGGATCTTTTTAGCCGTCTTTCCGGTAAGTGGGGTCGGAGCTGGTGCGCCGAATGCTCATCCATGTCTTTCATCTCTAATTAGACGATGTCCTCCTTCTCATCTTTATCCAACTCGACGATCCCGCCGCGCTCAGCGCGACATCAAAGCGCCTCCACCGCATCTCCAAAGAATCTTACACCCGCGCTTTATACTTTATAACTCGCTATGGTCCCCAGCATGCAGTGTACTGGGCTTTGGGTCGGGGGAAGCTCGTGGACAACCAGATGCTTGATGTGAGTATGTGCTGGCTGATCAAGTATCGGCTATATCCGATGTATCCTGCTAATGCCCATTGTCTTTTGCGTGAAGATCATGGTCAACAATGGTGCACATATCAGCCGGTATCTCATCCAGTGCATGATGCAGTATAGGGGTCACTCTGCGCCTCATAGCTTCATCAAACGACAATGGTCACACAGCTTGTCATTCGAAAGCTTTGTCCACCTCCTTAATATCGCGCAACAAAGACTCGGGTACAAGGTTCTAGACTGGTCGAAGAACTCGGACGACGGAGCCGTGTTTCGTCAATGGCTAGTAGACAAGAAGTCACTTGGGGGAAGGGTCCGAGTTGCTTGGGAAGTCATCCAGGAAATGTTCCAAGCATACGGATTCATTCCGTTCTGTCCCAAAGTAAGTAATTAAATTTCTAGTACTTACGCAGCTGTCAAATCTTTGTTGCTTGAAGGACCCGCTTGTGCTCGACTTTCCTCTCGCCCTTTCCTATGAACCTCGTCTACTCCCGCTGGCAGTCGCAAATGGATTTCGCATCGACGTCAAGGTGCGACCTAGTTCTTGATCCCCAATGGGTCGTACCTTTAACAAATTGTCTTATCCTAGTACCGCGATTTCATCTTTCGAAAGGTGTTCGAGAAGCCTGCGGTTGTACGAGAAGGTCGAGACGACAATATCATCAAGATGGTTGGGGATCTCCAACGGCTGGATCCAATGTGGGTACACGGGCTTGATATCGTAACCCAAACTGACAGGCATTACATGAAAGTATGTTCGTTAGCCGGACGGTTGCTGCAGAAGTATGCATGGAGGCAAAGATCAACGAGCAAGGGTACGCAGCTCTTAGAAGGTTGGATGCGACCAAAAAATTGCCGTATAGTCTGTCGTAGGTTCCATTTCTGGTATTGAGATATCGCAATCCTGAAATGTTACCTGTTTCCAAGATCGCTCGTTAGCGCGCTTATCAAGGTGAGGCGCATTTATCCCGCGTACCTTGGAATAAAATTGTTGACCTTCTCTGCCGCGTAGTTGTTCAGCAATACCCGATCTGTGACGTTCCCAAAGACGATATCGCTTATCCAGAGCCTGCACATGGACTTTCCCAACTGCAACGATCCCAAGATTCGGCATGTTTTGCTCCTGACCGTCTTTTGCTCGCCAACCAACATGCAATGGTCCGACGAAGCGCATGGCATTCTCATGCCCAAACTCCTAGATAAGCTTGTGGAACTGCACCTGATTCGCAGCACGCCCCCCGCCGGTAGTTCCCCAAGTTCCAGCAAGGCCAAGGAGAATGACCACGCCCGACCCCCTAAGACACTGTCACGGAATGAGCTAGTCGAGGTCTTGCTCAGCCCCTTTACCGAAAATGAGCGGAGTTGCGTGGCGTACGCACGGGACCCGTTGGGCATGGGCTTGAATGATTGGGAAGTCATACAACTTAAAGGCGACGTCGCGGTCCGGTGTTTGCCGATCAGTAGCAAGGTTAGCCTTCTAGCTTGCATGCTCAAAAGGCTTTACGTGTGACAAAAAGCTAACTGTTCAACGCGCCTGCCACAGGGCAAAATGCTGAAACGGCTATGCGAGGACAAAAGGATAGAGGCGCGGGTTGCCGAAGCAATGAGGCTGCATGCGATACGATTGGAGGATCTCCCAGACTCTTTTTCCCCGGAATGCTCGACCTATCGTGCCACGCTTGGGGCTAGCTTGCCTGTAATCGGAATGGACTTGTATGGGTTTGTTCCGCTTTGGGCAACACACACGGAGGAAGATGAACCGGAAACTGAGGTCAAGGCGGAAGACGGAAAGAGCGCGGCGGCTTTCTCCGGTGGCGGCGTGCAAAAGAGCATTTTCACCAGTGCAAATTGCAACTTGGTACGCCAGTTGTCTTATGGGCTCGCCTAGGCTATGCGCGCTCACACCGAAGTTCTGTAGGGAACGATCAGCCAGGACACCTTGACAGCAAGACTGGATCGCGATGAATCTGGTACGAGGTGGAATCGCCGGTATGTTTGTATCGAGGCTAGCACATTTACGTTTGGGTTAACCCTATGCCTAGCCGGTGGTGGTCACACAATCAAGGCGTACACTCTATACCTTCGGAGCTGGAGGCTAAACTGCCATATCCCGCAAGTATGTCTGTCAAAGGCTTGTCTCGAGCTAGTTTAAGATTTTTGTTCAGGTCCCCGCCAGGTCGCGGAACATATTCTCGAGCACTTTAAGCGTGATTCGCGGGCTACAGCTGTCATGATGACCCACTCTGTCATTAATGGGAATGTACAGGTAAGTTTTATCAAATTATTTTCGATCCGGCTAAGACTTATGGCGAGCAGGCGTTGGACCAATACATCGACGAAAATGTACCCATCACTTTGTTTCACTTCAAGGTTCTAGCCCGGCTCGGACGGCAACCGGTGAGCGGGAGGTGGCACCCGACATTTTACATTAGACTAATATTGGTTTTGTCTAGTCTTGGAAATTCTGGCAAAAGGTCGACTCTCAGGCCTTTTACTTCTCTGAAGACGACTATCTCCCGCCGGAAAATATCAAGCCCCTGTCATCGGGCAAGATGTCTATCAACACGCTGTGCAACCCAGACCCGATAAAACCAGAACGGCTGAGAACGCCAGACACGCCAGTTGGTTCTGAGGAAGGATTCTCATTGACTGGACGGCCGCGTAGAATGGCTGCTTCGGTGCCACGTTCATACAAGATACCAACCGAATCTGATGAAGAGGCGGCAGACGAGACGGAGTATTCCTCGACAGTTACTCGGTGGACCAAAGGGAAGGGAAAGGGCAAGGCGGAGGAGCGAACGCCCCCTGTGCAGTCCGAGTCCACGAGCTTGCATTTGTGGACTAAGCATTTGGGGTTGCTTCTCAAGGAAGAGGAGAAGAAGGTATGTTGCTGGCCGACCTCAATTGAATGTTTTAGCTGAATGACTTGGATGCACGCAGTGGAAGGAGCGTAAGCGCCTGGCTGAACGAGACGAGTATGGGCGACCCAAGGAACGTATATGCAAGGTACCAAACTCTGGTCTCGAGCCTGACTCTTACTGAATCATCTTTACGACTTAGACCGATTTTATGCGCTCTTTAGCGAACCGCATAGTGGCCTTTCGGGAGCGCGACCGTGCATCTACACCTGCACCGATCGTCGAGGATGACAGCGACGAAGAGTATGTCCAGCGGCCTACGGCCAAGACCAAGCGTAAGCTGCAGCACACTCGTTGGCCCGACCGAGAGGATCGTACGCCTGCCAAGCGACTCAAGACAGAGTAATTCCTTTATAAATCGTTTCGGAACCCCGTGATGCTATACCCCTAGTTGGGACCGCCAGGAGTGCTTTTTATTATGCGGACTGTGTTGCACTGCTGTTGACCCCGTATCCTATGTTATTCGCTCTGCTGTCTTTATGTGTTTTCTTATTCTCCTCATGGGCTAATGTTTGGAGTCTGTCTGATACTGCGTTTTTCTCTGGATGTGTGTATTTTAGTTTGCGATCATACAGGTGATCCCCACCTGTACAACGAACCTGTCTGCGTACTGATAGAATGCATTCCCCCCTGACATGATCTCAAAAAGGTGCGGATGATGTGGCCAAGACCCCAGACTTGGTGGCACAAGGAAGATAACAAGCGCAGATTGAACGCAGTTGGAAGGGTTGGATTGGAGCGACGTACAGCCCGCTGTATGCTCATACATCTCCTCTGACAACAGTTTGACACATCCGTTCGATGGTAGGTAATGCAAGAATCACGGTGGCCGCCGCTAGGCTACTTTGGGCATATAAACCCTCCACCTTGGGCCCGTGAAACGCCTTAAGCGGTAGAGTATCGGCTTGAACGATGATGTAGCTACTAGGACTCTATAACGTGATATTCGGGCATGTCATCGTGCGCAAAGCATATTTGAGCCTTTCAAATGACGAACTGGCTCTATGCTGTAGCGAGGAACGCCAAATCAATGATGCTGTGGAGGAATGACCTTTTATGCTCAAGAAGCGGATTAGGAGTAGACCGCGCGGACGGCCCGACGGTACCAGCTGAGTTGAGCTGGATCGCGTGCTCGATAAGGATGGTCTAGGCGCTTGGTGCAGAAACCAAGCAACGACATATA
>WSLM01000521.1:0-15454 GCA_019677335.1 Ceratobasidium sp. UAMH 11750 | reverse complement strand
TTCCTTTGTCGAACCCTTCAACATCCGGGGTTTTACGAATTCCTACGCTACCAGGACGAGATAGAAGACCTCACAATCCTAGATGAGAACGAGCTAGTGGGAACCGAAACCCGGACGGACAACCTACTGCCTCGGCTGGGCTGTCTGATAGCATGGCCGTCGAACATACACAGGCTAGTCCCAGGACGACCCGTATCCAGTATTCACATCATTTGTCCCCCTGGATTTACCCAGATTGAGACTACCGTTTCGGTTATTGCTCAGGCTTCATCGCCTCTCCAAACGATTCGCGTCATTACCTTTGCAAGCGATGAGTCTGATTGCAACAATCACTGCACAAAATGGTTGTCAAGTTTATCTCAATTTCACAAAACGCTATTGGCCATTGATTTCCGAATTCATCCAGCTCCGTGGTTCGCGTTACAGGTGGGTGGAGTTCCATATTTTCCACCAGCCAAGCCTTGTTGATATGGTTTGCCTCACAGGCTTCGAGTGCTACTACTTCGCCAGCCTCTGTCACTATTAATCCGGAGGGGTTTGTTTCCTCACTGCAGGTTTTCAAAGCATTGTTTATGTTCAGTTTTTCAGCAGAATACACCCAAGCGCTGGTATTTAGGTGTGGTGTACCCGGGCTCTCGAACTTCAGTGCTTGGAAACGTATTTGTCCATCCCTGCTCATAGTTTTAGTTTTTGACCGCTTATTTGCTGAAAAATATCCTAATGGTGTCTGATGCGCCGCGTACATCCTGGCGTTCAGTTTGTGAGATGGTTGGTACTCAATAGCTTCGTATTTCTCCCATATGAGCTCCGTGGGCCTGCTTTCATACGGGGTAGTTTACCTCAGTTGTACCCATTTCGACCTTACTATGAATGAACAGTGGTACGGTCACTCAGGTCTGGTGGGATGCAAGCTAGAACTATGACAGGCGGAGCTGATAGAGGTGACCCATGAAGGGCTTTACTGCTATGATCAAGTTCATGCCGCGACCTGCAGGGGCAAGCAAACCGATATGCTTAAGTTGGTTTACGTGCAGAAATTGAAATCGGCCGCTGTTCGCGAGATGTCCCCAGATGCACGAATCAATGTACACAATCTTTGTTCTGTATTGTCCAATTCTACCGGGCGAGATAGTCTGACGGGAAATCGCTTTTGAGTTGAGAAGTAGTTATTGGGTTGGTTAGGCAAGATTAAGAAACCAAGTCTCCGCGTTACGTGAACAAATGTCCTTGCCTCCGGCTCTCGGTTCGACCTCGCAAATACACTTGGATTACAAGAGTATAACGCACATACAGACATGCAACTCGCACCTACAGAGTACGACAAGAACAAAAACACAAAGGTAGTTCACAAGATAATCGTACATACAACATCTGGGGTAACAAGATTTAACACCCACGCCTAAACTCCCAAAAACTCGTCAACCCCAGCCAAAACATCGCTCCAAGACGCCTCGACTACACCGTCAGGGAATCTATTCTCGTCCTTCACGAAACACAACCACAACTTGCCCGCAAATGTATATTCAAACAACATCGCCCCAGCGCGCTGTCGGCTCCCAGTTGTGAGCGAGCGAAGCTTGAGCTCGCCGTATGACGCGTGCTTGGACACGGCGTCGAGGGCACAGGCTTTGACTTCGAAGCCTGGTCTGAGGCGGGTTTAGTCGCGGAGAGGAATAGGACGTCAGTCGTGGGTGTGGCTGGAGTGGGGAGCCCGGTAACGACGAGCTTGATCTGTTCTGGGGACTTCTTCCTTCTTGTGAGGCGCAATAGTCGATTTTGGCCCAGATGATAGACTGTTCGCCGCGTTTGGTGGCTGTCATGTGGGCGCGTGCGAGGATAGAGGGTGATTTGACGTTTTGCTGCTTTGACTTTTGGAGAGGCGAGCTTCGTGCCAAAAGGTACGAGCGACTTTGGTCGGAGTCGAGGGGATAAAGGTGGGGAGCATTCCGCGTATAATAGGTCATTCGGGTTCGTAAATTGATAGAGCTAAACTTACACATTAAGTATCCAATACTCAAACGGAAGAACGATTCACGTTTGACCGACTCGTCCAGCTAGGACCGAGTGTTAAGCGCAGTTAAAAAAATCTACGCCCAATTAGCCCAGTACAACCACGCCGAATAACACTCACGAAGGTACCCTCATCCGTCTCCACGATTCCCTTTTGCAGCATCCTCGCCCAAGCGATATTGCGCAACGCAAACGCGGCATTCGACACGCTCACCCCGTTGGCCTTGCACTTGCTCAAGATTCACTTGGTGCGAGCCTCATTAAACGAGACGGTCGGTACAATCGTATTGCGCGCCGCCCTTGGTCCGCGGGAATCTTTGGCCACCCTAAGCAGAGTTAAATTAAGGATTATCAAGAGCGGAGAATAAGCACTCACGATTTGCTTTCCGGCAAGCAGTTTTTCGCCGACCTTGGCCGCAGCGCTCTTCCACTCGCCACCGGGTTAGGTAAACAATCTTCCATCGAGCGTGGAAGCCATTTGATGCTCCAGGGCCTCCTCCAGTAATTTCTTCGACCCCACCGCGTCCCTTCCAGCCCCGAGTAGCAGTAACATCTCGTTCGCGCACGTATGCAATGCCATACCACCGCCGATACAGTGCAACGCGCAAAGAAAGAGGTGCCATTCGTCGTTCCCAGCTGAGTCCCGGGCGATAACGAGGTAAGCAGTGCGCTCGGTGGAAAGGAGGCGTGGACCGTTAAGGTATGTCAATAGGAGATCTATAGACATTCCGTCAGCGAATACGTAGTTTAGTTCCTCGTGATTCTCACCACCCTTGGAACTCTCCCGAATATCCATTTCGCCTCGCGCCAGCGTCATGGCCTCTTCGACCGAGTTTAGCCGGACATATTCGAAATGAACCGTACCCATATCCAAGCTGGTTATGAGACGCGCGGCCAAAGCGCATGTCTCGTGCGTTGGATGGCCCAGACAGTTGATAAACGCGCGGGGTCGAGGAGGTGTTTGGGCGCGGGAGCCGAGGTGGAGATACCCTAACATGGAGCAGATCAAGGTCAGCTATGCCAGACGAGACGAGAGGAGGAAAAAAAACTTGCATGTTGTTGACGCCATCGCCGCGCGAGGGAAGAAAATATGAAAGCTCGCTTGACTCCTTTTTTTGACCCGTCACAGAGTCAGAGGCAACGGCGCATAGCATTTTATTTGCTGTGGGGATCGAGGCTGGCGGTTTGCCTCCCGGAACTCGTGGCGTTCGGACAATCAAGATGCGGAGGTGGTGGATCGCACCGGACGGGACGAGTGCGAAGTGTGGGGACCGACCACGTGTTCCCTTGATTGGCGCTTTTGGCACAGCCTCTCATAGCGCATCGACTTCAATTCCTCGGGCAAATTCAATACACATCACCCCCGGATAAACTAGTATATTCCCTCAATAGTTCACCCGGCGGTCATCGTCGCGCACCATGTACGCAGCTTTTACTCTATAAATACAACGCCTAAATTCGAATATATGGGCATAACGCTGGACTGGGATAGTACACCGAGAGACAGATAGTGAGCCCGATCGACGTTCGAAGATGCGATAAAACGGATAAAGCATTTTGGAGGGCAAACGCAAGTATTAATTTGATGTCTGGCCTCCACTCGGAAAAATGATGCTCACAAAGGAGCACCAGACAGGGTGAAGACTAAATTTAGATTACAAGACACTCGTCGATATAGAGCCTTGAGAGCAGAAATACAAACGTGCCACTAACCATGTGCTCACCGAGACCCCACCGTTCAATTCATCGACCCCAGCCTCGACCGCCCTTCGGGGATATGTTCCAGTCGTATGCAAAGGACTGCATCAGCACGTGGTCGACCGCCGGTAGTAGCCCATGTAGAAACAAAATGTGTATATTAAATCGTAATATAAGAAAGGTACAAAAGAATGTATGTATGAGAGAAAGATGGGTACGAGAGGGTGCGCCAGCACCCCTATTTATACCCTGTAACTCCTATCGAGTCATCTGCGCTCAGTGCTGCGCATATACTGCGCATACAGGCTTGACTCGATTAATGACTCATTATTCTAGTATGTTCTACTAGATACACGAGGTTTCTACAGCCCAGACTATGAAATAGCCGGCATAGTTACTAGCTACTTCGGACGGTTCTCTAGAGTTAGAAAAGCCTGCCCGGCCAGAAACCCGAGGAACATTGGCGAGCTGAAAGGGATAAAGTCTGAAGGTTTGGTTTGAGCAGTGTCGGTGACTAACGACAAAGACACAAAAGGCTAAACCCACACTCTGAAGTATCAGCGCACACACGGGAAAGATTCGCCTCCAGCCAGCCCGACCAAGCTCAGGCCAGTAAGTTCCAACACATCACACAACCCACCAACCCCAGGTTAACCAGTGTGTCACGACGAATAATAACACTCACAAAAGTATTTTTACGCCGGTATCTGACTTGATTGTCCCGTTCCGTAAGACCATTGCCCCAGTAAAATCACACAACTCGAACACGGCATTCGAGACCGCCCGCCTTACCTTCACTCGGAAGCCGCCGGCTATACACCCCGCCAAACGACGCAGCGGGCACAATCGTGTTGTATCCCGCTCCCTCGTTCCGCGAGAAGCCTTGGCCGTCCTAGGTAAGGTTAGCGTCGACTTTACCAAAAGGGTAAAAGTGGGCATCAACAGTGTGATTTTGTCCGTATGGAACGTTTGTCGTCCTCAAGGCAACCCGCGAAAGGGGGTTATTTGCCCGGACCAACTAGATCGGAGGGATGAAAAGGTCTATGAAGCGTGCGAGGGGAACAGAGCCGTGGACGAATGAAGTACGTCGATAAGGGATCGGGAGTTGATTTTCTCAGCCGTGAGTAGGTCATTAATGCACTATGATGGCGCCACGCTCACCGTCGTTCGGGCACCATCATGCATCAAGCTCGCCATGTGATTCATCTCCTCTTCACCGAGCACGGCTTACCCGAACCTGACAGCGTCAAGGTTAGACTCGATCCAAGCCATGGCCAAGGATGGATGTCTCCAAGTTGAATTTTCCGAGCTGTTGCTAGGAACTTGGGCTGAAGGAGACGAGCGGGAGCGCTTAAACCGGGGTGAGGGTATTTGCTCCATGGATGGAGATTGGTGATCCGTGGTGGCTGGAGAAATGAGCAAAGGTTGTGGATAGGTCATTGCACCATGGTTCAGTACGAAGGACCACCGCGTTGTTGTTCATGCGTCAAGGTGGAAATTTAATACAACCAGAATGCTGCCTCACCAGTACTTCCGGGTATGACCGTGAGCAAGGTAGAGAGGCAACAATGGCAAAGGTGAATTGGATCTAGCATCAGTGCCGAATCCCAACCTTGGCCATATGAGCAAAACGGGAGGATGATGGAGGTTGACGAGGTTCAAATCTCAAGCAGTCACGGGTTGCACATCACAGTTGGATTGGCATAGCCACACTCTCATGCGCGACCGCCGATCTCTCGCCTAGTTAGAAAGGTTCAACGTGTACCTCTACGAAGCATCCACGCCTTCGAACGACTTCAAATACACTTCACTAGCTGCCATCGCGTACCGGGCGGCTACTTTTGTCTTCATGGCATTGCAGCACCAGAACTAAGACAGAGCGAAGGAACGAAATCGTGTATTGAGGAATAGAACAAGTCCTGATCGACGCTGTGTATCACATCTAAAGATACGGGTCATATATACAACGGGGCATCGAATTTAAGGCTAACTGTGAGAGCGATGCCGAGTATATGCGTGCGATGAGCTGGTCTAACGCTGCTATTGCCCGTGTAGTTCTTGCCGAGGCGGCATTACAGGAGAAGTTGACGAAGCCTCAGGATACCGGAGTATTGAGGGACATCACGAACCCGGGACCCAACGTTATTGGCGTCAGGTGAGCAAGGACTTCGTGAGTCCGCCTGCTTGTCCGCAAATTGGTATAATATGATCTACATATTGATCCATCTACCCAACAGAAAAAAAACAGAATACAGATATAGAGAAACAGGCACCGTAGAGGCGGGTTGGTGGAGCAGGGGTAGACATCAGGGGCTAGGACAACAGGGACAAGGAAGTCAAGACGTTGAGTGACGGATATTGGTCCACTCCCGTCCATGTACAAAGCGAGAGATGTCGGCCCACACCGGGCACGGCAAAGGGTCGGAACCAATGGTAAATAGGAAATCGTGGTTGAGAACACGCCGATAATCAGGGGGAATCCACAAAAGCAAGTGACCGTCTGCTGCATATACCCAGCCGTTGGGAGAACGGTTGAGGGGGGCCGGGGAGGCATCGGCGACGTCGGACAGGGGAATTTTGGACAGATTCCACTTGCAGCGTGCCGCGTAACCTAAGGGCAAAAGAGAAGGCCGGTTGAATATAACGTTGAACGGAGGGATAAGAAAATGAATTACCCAAGTCTGCATCCCATACTCGTACTGTCATGTCACTATGGGAAGTCTAGGGACTTAACCTAAGTGTCCGACGCCTAATGGCTTCTTGGGCAGTCCCGACAGGATTTTCGGCACGTCCTGTCAGAGGGTAAGTCCATTTGGGTCCATTTCGACCTACCTAACCGTGGGCCCGAAAGGGATTTCGGGGGTCAAAAGTCCTTTAGAAGGACGAAACTGAAGTCCCTGGACTTCTTTGAGTCCATTCGGAGCCGATGTTTGGGACTTAATTAAGGCCTGGACTCGGAGAAGTCCATCGGGGCCGGTAGCCAAGGACTAAACCAAGTCCTGGACTAAGAGAAGTCCATCGGAGGCCGGTAGCCAGGGACTTAATCAAGTCCTGGACTCAAAGAAGTCCATCGGAGGCCGATAGCCAAGGACTTGGTTAAGTCCTGGATTTAAGCGAGGTCCATCGGAGCTGGGAGCCAGGGACTTACTCAAGTCCTGGATCCAACCGAAGTGCGTATGGCGGATGGCGAAGTTAAGATATATAATGATAGGTTATGGAAGTAGAAATACACGAGTGAGTCCAGAGCACGACACACGATGAGTGATGTACCAAAATGCGGGGGATAAACAACCGACAAGTATAAAGCATGAGTAATGGAAAAGCGAAGAACGAAGAATAATAAAGATAAGAAATATTAAGTGATGGGGAGCAAAGCACTAGTTCAGGTCGGGATCGGGGTTTCCGTCCTCACCGTTGAATACTGTGCGCGCACCCCGACTCCGGTCGACAATCGCCCATGTATTCCGACCGCCGACTTTTACCCTCCCGACGGCAGCGTGTACCGCACCAAGGTTGATGACCTCTGGCGTGTCGAGTTGATTGTAAGTGACAATCGGGTTCTCGGGTAGGGTGGCATCGAGCCCCTCCGTCTTGCACTCCTCGACGCGGACGAGCAGATATTGTCTCCGATCGTTCATCCTAGAATACGATTAGCATAATTAAGCTTGAACTAATATAGTGTCAACTTACGCCCGATTCCGGATGTATTCCACATAGAAGATGTCCCGTACGCGACCATAGTATACTACACGCATTGCTCGATCTGCATTGTTGTTGGCGGCATTGCGGTCTGGCAAGAGTTCGTACTAGTAAAAGAAACTCGTTAGTAATGTAGATCTGATAAGGATAAATGAATGCGGAGTGCTCACCCGGATATAGGAATTATCGCGTGCAATTGGGTCTCCCTCAATAAGGTCGGCCACGCGGACCCTGTCTCCCATACCCGCCATCCGGAAGCGACCGTAACGAATTAAAGTGTTCCAGTCGACTCGCTCGTGGAGCTCTCGTGACGTGATTCCGGGCCGGCCTTCCACAAGTCCGAAGTACCTACAGATCTGCCGCTTGCATCAGGGAACCGCAAAGTCCGGTGCAGCCGGCTGCAGCCAACCGGCCACCGCAACCGGCTGCAGCAAGGCTGGAGCCGGCTGTGGCCGTGCCAAAACTGGGACACGTGCTCCAGCCGCCACGCCAGTGCCGCGAGAATGTGACGGTTGTCGTGGTAGCTATAACCGGCCATACTTAACCTTGTGCTGGAACCGGGGTAATGATGTTTTTAGATACAAATAATGCGATTATAATGTACTTCATTTACAGGTCCTTCAACCGAAGGTACATGTCCGCACCCTCCAAATCCCAGAGTACGTGCTTCGATTCCTTGATGCCGGGCGACAGGACGACACAAGAGCGAATAATAGCGTCAGGAAATATGAATGTCTGGGTCCCGGTGTCGGTTAACTCGATAAAACCCATCGTTTTGCTTCGGCGATCGACTCTGAAGAGCCGTGCATAGACGAGGGGGTGCATTGCATCACGGCGAATTCGAAGATGAAACAGCTTCAGTATTTGAGCAACGAAAAACTCCCCTTTGTCACTAGCAATGACGTAGTCATTCCGAGGGCCCTGATTGCGCCAGGATTCCGTTGCTCGTGCAACGTCGAGTCCATCTCGGGAGTCGACCATCGAGATGTAGCCGATGGTGGTGAGGTTGAATGTAGAAACCTAGTACAAGAGCGATTTGTAAAGTAGTATGAGACCCAAAGGAAAGAAAAGGTGGAGGAATTGGTTGAACTTACGAGCATGCCGTCCAAGTGTGGCAGATCCGATTCCCTGAAATTGACACGCGTGCCGTACCCGCCGATTCGTTGGTACAGGAAGATGCGCAGGTATCGTGCCATATTTCTTGCACTTGCATTGCGATCCATCTGTCGCTGAACAAATTCTGCCGCTAGCTGGCGTCCATTACGGTCCGAGGAGCCAAAGTATACTCGTGGACCGTTCCAAGCGGTCGCCACATTGTCTTCTGGCTCGTCATTGGACTTAGCTGCAGCATCGATCCGAGCACGTATGCGCATGATGGCCTCGCGCTCCTGGTACATGCGCAACATCTATACCGTGGAGTCAACACGTTCAAAAAGCAAGCATAAGTCGAGCACCCACCTGAATTTCAAAGTTCATTTGCCGGTTTGTGCGACGATAATCCCGTTTGCTCTGTGGGTGCATTGCCTCACCCAGACCCGTGTGGTAGTTATCCGTAGTGCTCAACCGGCGGATAATGTCGGTAAGGTGGGAGAGAGAGTGGAACTTAGGGTAGTTGGCACTGATGCCGTCAAAGGTTTTTGCCAGTTTCTACTCGAAGTATCAGCGTCGGACAATACAGACAACTTCACTGTAAGGCATACCCTGTGCAGGCGGTCAAACCTAGCTATCTCTTTGTCCAGCGCCTCGAGTGTCAAGTCATTATGAGTCGTAAATTTGGCCATTAGGTAGATTTTGGCCAAAGATCGGAACGTTCCTAGTACGATTTTTCGATATTCATCCACTATCAAGTCACTAATGAGTGGAACAATAACCTAGGACAGAATAAAGTAAGTGTATGCAGGTGTTTGAGTGGAACTGGTATCATAATTAAGCCAGACATAGTAGCTTACCCTGAGTATCACTCCATGCTCTTTGCCGGTGATGTATTCTAAGTCTGTAATACCATTCGGGAAGTGTTTTAAGTCGGGGTACCGTGGGATCGCTTTCATGCTTTACGGAAACATTAGATACATCAATACAAATATTGAGATGCAAACAAACCGGTCATCCAGGATTTGTTTGCTTGAATCAGGGAGTTGGTTCTTGATCCAGGGCCATAGGTGTTTCCCCCAAACTCCTTGCTCAATCTGGTGGAGTGGATCGGCGATAATTGCATCATATATTGAGTGAATTGGGGGTATGAGGTCTAGGAAAGCACTCTAGCACATACGTGAGCACATGCTGCAGGAGAGCACAAAAATAGAACAAATGCGACCCAACCTACCCGGATATTTCGCAATGACTGTTCATGTAATATTTCGTTGCGCTTGCTGATGGTCGGGGCCTGGTTTGCACGGTCTAGGACATCTTCCGAGCCGGAAACTGTTCGTGTTGGCCACACTTCCATTAGCTTTGACTGCTCGAGCCGAGGTACCAAGCAGATCGGGCACGGGAAACCACTGTTATGACCGAGTATGCAGACCATTCGGATACTGGCTCACAGGGTCATTAAGCGACTCCACATACATTAATGAAACAATCACTCACAATTCCATATAGTCTGCCGCCGTAGCAGCAATCACAGGGACAAAGTTGCGAACAATGCCATCCCCGCAGCGCATGGGAATGCCATGTCGGGCTGGGATCTTGAGTTCTTCGAATATGCTCCGCAGGGTGTCGTGATAAACTTGACAGCGAAGCCCGGCAAGGTCACTGACCCCTAAATCCTTGGGAGCCTGCATAACAGATGTTTAAGTAAAAGAAAAATGGGCAATATGTGCATCATTTACCTTGGGCAAATATCCTATTAATGTACCCCCACCCTTTTCGCCTCTCCGTTTGCGGATCGAGGCAGGTAGGTTGCCAACCCACATGTAAATTGGCCACACCTTGACGCCACCAATTTTCGACACATTTGTTTCGTCTATGTATATCACTAAATACAGAACGCATTGGTCCCTTTGAATGCGGTCCTACGTTGTGTGGTTTAGCATATTATTCTGAGATCACAGCTACTTAGACTTGCCTGTAAGTTCCACCATAATTTGGCGTGCCATAGCTCTTCCCAGACCTGCATTGGCTCGCCATCGGTGCCAGGTCGACGGATGTGTAATTCCTCCGGGTAGTACACCATGTCCGAAGCAAATTCTGGATCGCCAACAAGCTCTGCCAAGGCAGCGAGGGGCGGCTGGAAGAGTGCTTGGTTTACAAATTCACGACCTTCAAATGTTGTGACTACAGGCTTAGTAATGAACTAGATGGGCACAAGTGTCAGGCCAATGCTTAATACAAAGATATGCAGACAACTCACCTCGCCGTGCAGCTGTGAAGCAATCTTCAAGGTATTATGGTAGTCCTTGGCGTCTCGGAGCGTCGACTTTGAATCATGATGGAGTTGACGATTGATATGGTCATCAGTCGCGCCGTAGTCGCTGAATATTTCCGCCTGGATGAAGTCATCCATGGTCCGGAAAGGGAAGAATGGGGGGAGTTGACTGTTGGAATGGGGAGGGGGAGCTTGCGGTTTGTCACCCTGTGGCTTAGGAGCCAAGAGCCCACTGGGCTGGCCAGATGCTGGATGCCGCTTGACCCATACGTCAGTCTCACCCAGCGGGGGAATGGACTCCGGATCAGCAGTCGGTTCCCGTGAGTACTGATCTTGAGCCATGGAGTGCTCGGAAAGGGTGTCTTCTACTAGAATATGAGTAAATGCGAAAAGCTAGACTCAGAGAACATACCATGGCCAGGGTGATCTGCCTCGTGCTGGTGACCCAGGCTTGCCTTTGGTGTGGCCCAATCATCCCAAGTGTCTGCAAACATTTCAATCGAAGTATCGGAATTGGATTCTGAATCGGGATTCTTGGCACTATTCAGGTCATCATGAACCTAGAGATGCAAGTTAAGGTAAAACCGCAGGGGAGACAAAGATAGTACTCACTACAGCTTGCGGAGAGCCAGGTGGATTTTCCTGTCGGTCCCACAGTGGGCAAGTGGGCTCATGAATCTTCCAGGCATTGTGATATATTGAGAAGTGCTGCCCACAGTGTCGGCAGGGCCTGAAACGACTAGATGCTTCATTTGCCTCTGTCTGTGCGCGTTGATGACACCGAGAGCTGCCTGACATGGTACGGGGCGACTAAAAGACTTGGTGTCGTGCTCAAAGTGAAGCTTTGACAATGATTAGCCCATGTTATTGGCTACAGGGCAGTATATAACACATACCCTCACAGAGTTATGGTAGCTCGATGATTCAAGCCGTAGGCAGGCCCAAGAGCCAATACATCACCTTATTCATGTGATTTTGTAAGTACTTGGACCTCACACCGACAGAATAATTTAGGATTAAATTAAAGCAAATATTCAAGTACATATGACCAGTGGTCAAGTATTACAAGCTAGGCAGTACAACAGGGCAGGCATAAATGTAGAAATGCTGAGATAACAGTGGTGTCGTGCATCACAGGCCGATGGATGGAGCCACAACAATAAGCACCATGGACCACTATAACCTCGTCAGAATATCTTGTGAATGGGGTAACCGGCACGCATCGCGGCAGCAGTGGGAAGGCAAGTGACCCAACTGCCCCTCTTTGAGTCCCTATATGCGCTCCCTTCGACCCATTGTACGGACCCCAAGTTGAGAACCCTGCTCACATTGTCGGATGCAAGGTTGCAGAATGCGGGCCGGTGAGTGTGGGACGTGGCTGCTCGCGTTGTTTGATGTACGACTACGAATGACGGGCCCGGCGAGTGCGCACGTCTTTTTAGATAGCGGGAGTAGCCGGTGTGAACGTTGGGCCGGTGCATCCAGCCCTCCGTGACTTCCGGCTCCGCTTCCTTCGTTGTGGATACGAGTTGAAGCGGGGACGCGAGCCACGTGGGCAATTGCTTGGTCATCGGTGTCGCCACGCGTCACGGAGCGCATCTCGCGCCGGAGCCACCGCTCCCATTCGCGCACACGCATAGCCCGGCCTTCCTCGCACTAGCAGCGTTTGCGGGAGCGCCCCTGCCCTCGCTCACATTCCTGTTCGCACTCGTGCTTGCAACGTGTATGCCCAAGCCGGGGGCCGAGTTGAGCGGCATGGTGGCTGGGGATTCCTGAAGCCCAGTGGGCCAGCTACAGGCGTGGTACGTGCTCGTAAAGGTGGGGGCGGCGGGCAACGGATAGCGCGAGTGCGACGAGACGGGGCACGCCGAGGTTGAGAGCGGGCGATGCGGCGAGTGAGCGATGTAGGCGGGATAACATGCGTGGGCCAGGAACCGCAGCAAGCGGGCAAGAACGGACGTGGGAGAGCCAGCGCGGGCGGACAAGCGTACGCGGATAGGAGTGGGTGCAGTGCAGACGAGGGAGTGCAAGCGGGTGTGCGGGAGCGAGGGCGGACAACGTGACGAGAACGGTGAGGGGTGGGGCTGGCGGGTTTGGGCGGGGGATGTACCTGTTGGGTGGTGAGGCATGGGCGAAAAAGGGGAGCGTGACGCTGTGGGCGAGGGCGAGAGAAGGCGGCGCCAGGACGAGAGCGACACGGCCGTGGTATGTGCACGGGCGGGAGGGCGGGCTGGCGAGCATCGACGCGCGCATGGGGCAGCGCGCGATCGAGCGAGTGCACGGCCGAGCAGACCCGGGAATGCGGGAGGCTAGGCGCGATCGGGCGGGCGGACCAGGGTGCGATAATGGGGAAGGAACACACACGTAATGGGGAGCGGACGGGGACACAGGCATGGCTGGCCGAGGGCACAAGCAAGCGGGCGGTGGTGTGTAGGCGAGAATGGATGAGCCCGAGAGGGCGCAACACCGCGGGCAAGCGCGAGGACGAGCGAGAACACGGGCACCAAGGAGAGGCCGGGCGGGCACGGGCGATCGAGCGGTGGGCGGCGGGGCGAGCAAGATACGGCGTGTGATGACGTCGCAGGTGAGCTCGAGAGTGGGAGAGAAGGCGCGGCACGGTACGCGCGGGCGAACGAGCGGAGCGGCGGGACAAAATGCCAGACCGAGTGGGACGAGTGTAGGCGAACGAGCCCGGGTGCAGGCGTGTGCGAGTGCAAGTATGGATGCGGGAGCGAGGGACTATGGCGCGTGCGAGTACAAACGAAGGCGCAGGGGCGTGGAAACACGTTTACGCATCAACTAAACAAGAACTGGGCCGGGGGTGCAGATGACATAGAGCACTGGAGGACGGGGCTATCGATGCACGGCAGAACGCGGGTCGGTGGGCGTGGGACGTGTGGTGGCTAGCGTCGTTTGATGTACAGCTGAAAGGCGAGCCTAGCGAGTGCGCATGTCCTTCGGACAGCGGAAGTAGCCGATGTGAACGTTAGGCCGGTGCGTCTGGACCGCCGCGACCTCCGGCTTCGCTTCCTTTACTGGGTACGGGTTGAAGCGGGGAACGCGATCCACACGTCACGGAGCACATCTCGCGCTGGAGCCACTATCTCCGTTCGCACACGCACACGGCCCGGCCTTCTTCACACTCGCAGTGTTTGCGAGAGCGCTCCTGCCCTCGCTCGCGCTTTCAATATGTATACCCGGGCTGGGGGTTGAGTTGAGTGGGATAGTAGGCTGGCGACCCCCTGAGCCCGGCTGGCTGGCTACGGGTGCGGTATGTGTTTGTAAAGGCGGGGGCGTGAGCCAGCGCTAGGACAAGTGGGGGCTTGTGCGCCAAGGAGAGGTCGGGTCTTGAGCGAGACACGGCAGACAAGCGTAGGCAAGCAAGCACGGATGCGGAGGGTCTAAAGTATTGTGAGAGCAGCGGTAAGAGGCACGATTGAGGTGGCTGGGTGGGGAGACTCACCTGGGACACGCCTGCCGCTTGGACGGCGAGGCATCAGCGGGGGACCAACGTGTGCGTGCAAGTGCGGATACGAATGCGACAATGCGAGGACTGACGATGGCGCCAGCGAGAGAAACGGTGAGCAGTGGAGCTAAGGTGACTGAAACAGGGCAGCGTACCTGGGATACACCCGCGAGACAAGGGAGGGTGGGATCGCGCTACACCACCCACCGAAGGAGTACCCGCCCGGTTCACGTCCTCCAGCCTACCCGAGTCGTGGTTGTCTAGGCGCACACATCCGTGTGGCCCTCGCTCCGCCAGACCAGCAACGCCAGCTCGTCGGGTCAGTCTGCCTTCTCGGCCTGGCTGTGATATCCGACAACACGATTAGGGAGGGGTGGAAAACACGAAGCAGACGGCACCCAGCCCAGCACCGGAGTGTCCGTAGCCCCCATAGAGGTCCGTAGACCGAGGGTTGTACGGAGCGGGGGTCGGACAACGCGTGTATCGAACAAGTGGGTTGGCGGGTGTTGTTTCTTCTTCAGATCACATGACACATTTGAATTTTTAGGCGCTAAGTAGCCGCCGCAAGATTTCATCAACGTATTGCTTTGCTCATTTTAGGCCTGAAACTCTCACATAACATACACATAAATCAGTCGTCAGCACGCTCTTCATACATACGCTCCAGAAAAGCCCGTTCTTCTTCATTCAGTCCCTCCAAATCATCCCCATCATCCTCGCCATCCCGATCATGGTTGACCGCCCCCTGACCATTACGGTAATGATGAGGAAAGACTTCTTGGTTGTAATCGTCGATGAGCCGATCAAATTCATCCCGGTGCGCAACATAGAGACCTTTAATGAGGCGGAGGTGATTGCGGTACCATTTTGTGTAGTTGGTCGGCCCGGATGCCTCTTCAAGGCTGGGCTCCCCTGACAGCACAAAGTGTATCTATTTCCTCGATGTGTTTCTCAGCCAAATATCAATACTAGTTAAACACCTACTATCATAGCAACAAACACCAAGAGGGACGGCGTGATGGAGTCGATATGCCACATGGCTGCATGTGGCTTGCGGGCCTTGGCTGAACGGTGGCCAACGCGGATGGCTGAAGGTCCGTTCAGCAGAAGCCGAAGTACCTGGGCATGATAATGAGTATCGGGACATATCGCAAATGCTTAGGGGCACACCCGAAGTATAGACTTGTGTCTGAAAAATGTGTCCAGTGGATCGTCCG